>JARKHS020011159.1:0-114136 GCA_030143305.2 Amblyomma americanum | reverse complement strand
CGTCCAGGCGGCATTACATCAGGCATGCGCAATTAAAATCTGCAATTTAACTAAAACAGAACATGTGTATCCGTTACGTCGCCAATCACTGAGTGCATAATGATGCTTGCTGAGCGGCGACCGATAATTGCACGCGGCGAGGCTTTGGAAGTATGCAAGTAAAGAGCCCTTTCTTGTTCTTAATTCCGACAGGGCTTTTCGTCAACTGGACAGATGCGGCCACCTACCGAAGAAGGTGTGGCTGTGGCGTCCGAGCTGAACGGGCGCCACACGTGTATTTCGACGGAACGTCCAGGCGGCAATACATCAGGCATGAGCAATTAAAATCTGCAATTTTACTAACACCGAACATGTTTATCCGTTACGTCGCCAATCACTGCGTCCATAATGATGCTTGCTGACCGGCGACCGATAATAGCGCGCGGCGAGGCTTTCGAAGTATGCAAGTAAAGAGCCCTTTCTTGTTCTTTATTCCGACAGGGCTTTTCGTCAACTGGACAGATGCGGCCAACTACCGAAGGTTTGGCTGTGGCATCCGATTTGAACGGGCGCGAGACGTGTATTTCGAAGGAACGTCTGGGCGACAATACATCAGGCATGAGCAATTAAAATCTGCAATTTGACTAACACCGAACATGTTTATCCGTTACGTCGCCAATCACTGCGTGCATAATGATCCTTGCTGAGCGGCGACCGATAATTGCGCGCGCGAGGCCTTGGAAGTATGCAACTAAAGAGCCCGTTCTTGTTCTTAATTCTTGCCGTGCTTTTCGTCAACAGGACAGATGCGACCAACTACCGAAGAAGGTGTGGCTGTGGCGTCCGAGCTGAACGGGCGCCAGACGTGTATTTCGACGGAACGTCCAGGCGGCAATACATCAGGCATGAGCAATTAAAATCTGCAATTTGACTAACACCGAACGTGTTTATTCGTTACGTCGCCAATTACTGCGTGCATAATGATGCTTGCTGAGCGGCGACCGATAATTGCTCGCGGCGAGGCTTTGGAAGTATGCAAGTAAAGAGCCCTTTCTTGTTCTTAATTCCGACAGGGCTTTTCGTCAACTGGACAGATGCGGCCAACTACCGAAGGTGTGGCTGTGGCATCCGATTTGAACGGGCGCGAGACGTGTATTTCGAAGGAACGTCTGGGCGACAATACATCAGGCATGAGCAATTAAAATCTGCAATTTGACTAACACCGAACATGTTTATACGTTACGTCACCAATCACTGCGTGCATAATGATCCTTGCTGAGCGGCGACCGATAATTGCGCGCGCGAGGCCTTGGAAGTATGCAACTAAAGAGCCCGTTCTTGTTCTTAATTCCTGCCGTGCTTTTCGTCAACAGGACAGATGCGGCCAACTACCGAAGAAGGTGTGGCTGTGGCGTCCGAGCTGAACGGGCGCCAGACGTGTATTTCGACGGAACGTCCAGGCGGCAATACATCAGGCATGAGCAATTAAAATCTGCAATTTGACTAACACCGAACGTGTTTATCCGTTACGTCGCCAATTACTGCGTGCATAATGATGCTAGCTGAGCGGCGACCGATAATTGCGCGCGGCGAGGCTTTGGAAGTATGCAAGTAAAGAGCCGTTTCTTGTTCTTAATTCCGACCGGGCTTTTCGTCAACTGGACAGATGCGGCCAACTACCGAAGGTGTGGCTGTGGCATCCGATTTGAACGGGCGCCAGACGTGTATTTCGACGGAACGTCCAGGCGGCAATACATCAGGCATGAGCAATTAAAATCTGCAATTTTACTAACACCGAACATGTTTATCCGTTACGTCGCCAATCACTGCGTCCATAATGATGCTTGCTGAGCGGCGACCGATAATAGCGCGCGGCGAGGCTTTCGAAGTATGCAAGTAAAGAGCCCTTTCTTGTTCTTAATTCCGACAGGGCTTTTCGTCAACTGGACAGATGCGGCCAACTACCGAAGGTGTGGCTGTGGCATCCGATTTGAACGGGCGCCGAGACGTGTATTTCGACGGAACGTCCAGGCGACAATACATCAGGCATGAGCAATTAAAATCTGCAATTTGACTAACACCGAACATGTTTATCCGTTACGTCGCCAATCACTGTGTCCATAATGATACTTGCCGAACGGCGATCGATAATTGTGCGCGGCGAGGAATTGGAAGCATGCAACTAAAGAGCCCGGTCTTTTTCTTAATTCCAATTCCTGCCGTGCTTTTCGTCAACTAGACATATGCGGCCAACTACCGAAGAAGGGGTGGCTATGGCGTCCGGCTTGAAGAGGCGAGAGACCTGTGTTTCGACAGAAGGTCAGGGCGGCAATACATCAGGCAGCGCAATTAAAATTTGCAATTTGACTAACACCGAACATGTTTATCCGTTACGTCGCCAATCACAGTGTCCATAATGATGCTTGCTGAACGGCGACCGATAGTTGCGCACGGCGAGGCCTTGGAAGTATGCAACTAAAGAGCCCGTTCTGTTCTTAATTCCTGCCGTGCTTTTCGACAACTGGGCAGATGCGGCCAACTAACGAAGAAGGTGTGGCTGTGGCGTCCGAGCTGAACGGGCGCCAGACATGTATTTGACGGAACGTCCAGGCGGCAATACATCAGGCATGAGCAATTAAAATCTGCAATTTGACTAACACCGAACGTGTTTATCCGTTCCGTCGCCAATCACTGCGTGCATAATGATGCTTGCTGAGCGGCGACCGATAATTGCGCGCGGCGAGGCTTTGGAAGTATGCAAGTAAAGAGCCCTTTTTTGTTCTTAATTCCGACAGGGCTTTTCGTCAACTGGACAGATGCGGCCAACTACTGAAGGTGTGGCTGTGGCATCCGATTTGAACGGGCGCGAGACGTGTATTTCGACGGAACGTCCAGGCGACAATACATCAGGCATGAGCAATTAAAATCTGCAATTTTACTAACACCGAACATGTTTATCCGTTACGTCGCCAATCACTGCGTCCATAATGATGCTTGCTGAGCGGCGACCGATAATTGCACGCGGCGAGGCTTTGGAAGTATGCAAGTAAAGAGCCCTTTCTTGTTCTTAATTCTTCACAGGGCTTTTCGTCAACTGGACAGATGCGGCCAACTACCGAAGAAGGTGTGGCTGTGGCGTCCGAGCTGAACAGGCGCCAGACGTGTATTTCGACGGAACGTCCAGGCGGCAATACATCAGGCATGAGCAATTAAAATCTGCAATTTGACTAACACCGAACATGTTTATCCGTTACGTCGCCAATCACTGTGTCCATAATGATGCTTGCCGAACGGCGACCGATAATTGCGCGCGGCGAGGAATTGGAAGCATGCAACTAAAGAGCCCGGTCTTTTTCTTAATTCCAATTCCTGCCGTGCTTTTCGTCAACTAGACATATGCGGCCAACTACCGAAGAAGGGGTGGCTATGGCGTCCGGCTTGAAGAGGCGAGAGACGTGTGTTTCGACAGAAGGTCAGGGCGGCAATACATCAGGCAGCGCAATTAAAATTTGCAATTTGACTAACACCGAACATGTTTATCCGTTACGTCGCCAATCACAGCGTCCATAATGATGCTTGCTGAGCGGCGACCGATAATTGCGCGCGGCGAGGCTTTGGAAGTATGCAACTAAAGAGCCCGTTCTTGTTCTTAATTCCTGCCGTGCTTTTCGACAACTGGGCAGATGCGGCCAACTAACGAAGAAGGTGTGGCTGTGGCGTCCGAGCTGAACGGGCGCCAGACATGTATTTGACGGAACGTCCAGGCGGCAATACATCAGGCATGAGCAATTAAAATCTGCAATTTGACTAACACCGAACGTGTTTATCCGTTCCGTCGCCAATCACTGCGTGCATAATGATGCTTGCTGAGCGGCGACCGATAATTGCGCGCGGCGAGGCTTTGGAAGTATGCAAGTAAAGAGCCCTTTTTTGTTCTTAATTCCGACAGGGCTTTTCGTCAACTGGACAGATGCGGCCAACTACTGAAGGTGTGGCTGTGGCATCCGATTTGAACGGGCGCGTGACGTGTATTTCGACGGAACGTCCAGGCGACAATACATCAGGCATGAGCAATTAAAATCTGCAATTTGACTAACACCGAACATGTTTATCCGTTACGTCGCCAATCACTGCGTGCATAATGATGCTTGCTGAGCGGCGACCGATAATTGCTCGCGGCGAGGCTTTGGAAGTATGCAAGTAAAGAGCCCTTTCTTGTTCTTAATTCCGACAGGGCTTTTCGTCAACTGGACAGATGCGGCCAACTACCGAAGGTGTGGCTGTGGCATCCGATTTGAACGGGCGCGAGACGTGTATTTCGAAGGAACGTCTGGGCGACAATACATCAGGCATGAGCAATTAAAATCTGCAATTTGACTAACACCGAACATGTTTATCCGTTACGTCGCCAATCACTGCGTGCATAATGATGCTTGCTGAGCGGCGACCGATAATTGCACGCGGCGAGGCTTTGGAAGTATGCATGTAAAGAGCCCTTTCTTGTTCTTAATTCCGACAGGGCTTTTCGTCAACTGGACAGAAGCGGCCAACTACCGAAGGTGTGGCTGTGGCATCCGATTTGAACGGGCGCGAGACGTGTATTTTGACGGAACGTCCAGGCGACAATACATCAGGCATGCGCAATTAAAATCTGCAATTTGACTAACACCGAACATGTTTATCCGTTACGTCGCCAATCACTGCGTCCATAATGATGCTTGCTGAGCGGCGACCGATAATTGCACGCGGCGAGGCTTTGGAAGTATGCAAGTAAAGAGCCCTTTCTAGTTCTTAATTCCAACAGGGCTTTTCGTCAACTGGACAGATGCGGCCAACTACTGAAGAAGGTGTGGCTGTGGCGTCCGAGCTGAACAGCCACCAGACTTGTATTTCGACGGAACGTCCAGGCGGCAATACATCATCCATGAGCAATTAAAATCTGCAATTTGACTAACACCGAACATGTTTATCCGTTACGTCGCCAATCACTGTGTCCATAATGATACTTGCCGAACGGCGATCGATAATTGCGCGCGGCGAGGAATTGGAAGCATGCAACTAAAGAGCCCGTTCTTTTTCTTAATTCCAATTCCTGCCGTGCTTTTCGTCAACTAGACATATGCGGCCAACTACCGAAGAAGGGGTGGCTATGGCGTCCGGCTTGAAGAGGCGAGAGACCTGTGTTTCGACAGAAGGTCAGGGCGGCAATACATCAGGCAGCGCAATTAAAATTTGCAATTTGACTAACACCGAACATGTTTATCCGTTACGTCGCCAATCACAGTGTCCATAATGATGCTCTCTGAGCGGCGACCGATAATTGCGCGCGGCGAGGCTTTCGAAGTATGCAACTAAAGAGCCCGTTCTTGTTCTTAATTCCTGCCGTGCTTTTCGACAACTGGACAGATGCGGCCAACTAACGAAGAAGGTGTCGCTATGGCGTCCGAGTTGAACGGGCGCCAGACGTGTATTTCGACGGAACGTCCAGGCGGCAATACATCAGGCATGCGCAAATAAAATCTGCAATTTGACTAACACCGAACAAGTTTATCCGTTACGTCGCCAATCACTGCGTGCATAATGATGTTTGCTGAGCGGCGACCGATAATTGCACGCGGCGAGGCTTTCGAAGTATGCAACTAAAGAGCCCGTTCTTGTTCTTAATTCCTGCCGTGCTTTTCGTCAACTGGACAGATGCGGCCAACTAACGAAGAAGGTGTGGCTGTGGCGTCCGAGCTGAACGGGCGCCAGACGTGTATTTCGACGGAACGTCCAGGCGGCAATACATTAGGCATGAGCAATTAAAATCTGCAATTTTACTAACACCGAACATGTTTATCCGTTACGTCGCCAATCACTGCGTCCATAATGATGGTTGCTGAACGGCGACCGATAATTGCGCGCGCGAGGCCTTGGAAGTATGCAACTAAAGAGCCCGTTCTTGTTCTTAATTCCTGCCGTGCTTTTCGTCAACTGGACAGATGCGGCCAACTAACGAAGAAGGTGTCGCTATGGCGTCCGAGTTGAACGGGCGCCAGACGTGTATTTCGACGGAACGTCCAGTCGGCAATACATCAGGCATGAGCAATTAAAATCTGCAATTTTACTAACACCGAACATGTTTATCCGTTACGTCGCCAATCACTGCGTCCATAATGATGGTTGCTGAACGGCGACCGATAATTGCGCGCGCGAGGCCTTGGAAGTATGCAACTAAAGAGCCCGTTCTTGTTCTTAATTCCTGCGGTGCTTTTCGTCAACTGGACAGATGCGGCCAGCTACCGAAGAAGGTGTGGCTGGGGCGTCCGAGCTGAACGGGCGCCACACGTGTATTTCGACGGAACGTCCAGGCGGCAATACATCAGGCATGAGCAATTAAAATCTGCAATTTTACTAACACTGAACATGTTTATCCGTTACGTCGCCAATCACTGCGTCCATAATGATGCTTGCTGACCGGCGACCGGTAATCGCGCGCGGCGAGGCTTCCTAAGTATGCATGTAAAGAGCCCTTTCTTGTTTTTAATTCCGACAGGGCTTTTCGTCAACTGGACAGATGCGGCCAACTAACGAAGAAGGTGCGGCTGTGGCGTCCGAGCTGAACGGGCGCCAGACGTGTATTTCGACGGAACGTCCAGGCGGCAATACATTAGGCATGAGCAATTAAAATCAGCAATTTTACTAACACCGAACGTGTTTATCCGTTACGTCGCCAATCACTGCGTGCATAATGATGCTTGCTCAGCGGCGACCGATAATTGCACGCGGCGAGGCTTTGGAAGTATGCATGTAAAGAGCCCTTTCTTGTTCTTAATTCCAATTCCTGCCGTGCTTTTCGTCAACTAGACATATGCGGCCAACTACCGAAGAAGGGGTGGCTATGGCGTCCGGCTTGAAGAGGCGAGAGACCTGTGTTTCGACAGAAGGTCAGGGCGGCAATACATCAGGCAGCGCAATTAAAATTTGCAATTTGACTAACACCGAACATGTTTATCCGTTACGTCGCCAATCACAGTGTCCATAATGATGCTCTCTGAGCGGCGACCGATAATTGCGCGCGGCGAGGCTTTCGAAGTATGCAACTAAAGAGCCCTTTCTTGTTCTTAATTCCTGCCGTGCTTTTCGTCAACTGGACAGATGCGGCCAACTAACGAAGAAGGTGTGGCTGTGGCGTCCGAGCTGAACGGGCGCCAGACGTGTATTTCGACGGAACGTCCAGGCGGCAATACATCAGGCATGAGCAATTAAAATCAGCAATTTGACTTACACCGAACGTGTTTATCCGTTACGTCGCCAATTACTGCGTGCATAATGATGCTTTCTGAACGTCGACCGATAATTGCGCGCGCGAGGCCTTGGAAGTATGCAACTAAAGAGCCCGTTCTTGTTCTTAATTCTTGCCGTGCTTTTCGTCAACAGGACAGATGCGGCCATCTACCGAAGTAGGTGTGGCTGTGGTGTCCGAGCTGAACGGGCGCAGACGTGTATTTCGACGGAACGTCCAGGCGGCAATACATCAGGCATGAGCAATATAAAATCTGCAATTTGACGAACACCGAACGTGTTTATCCGTTACGTCGCCAATCACTGCGTGCATAATGATGCCTGCTGAGCGGCGACCGATAATTGCGCGCGGCGAGGCTTTGGAAGTATGCAAGTAAAGAGCCCTTTTTTCTTCTTAATTCCGACAGGGCCTTTCGTCAACTGGACAGTTGCGGCCAACTACTGAAGAAGGTGTGGCTGTGGCGTCCGAGCTGAACGGGCGCCAGACGTGTATTTCGACGGAACGTCCAGGCGGCAATACATCAGGCATGAGCAATTAAAATCTGCAATTTGACGAACACCGAACGTGTTTATCCGTTACGTCGCCAATCACTGCGTGCATAATGATGCCTGCTGAGCGGCGACCGATAATTGCGCGCGGCGAGGGTTTGGAAGTATGCAAGTAAAGAGCCCTTTTTTCTTCTTAATTCCGACAGGGCTTTTCGTCAACTGGACAGATGCGGCCAACTACCGAAGGTGTGGCTGTGGCATCCGATTTGAACGGGCGCGAGACGTGTATTTCGACGGAACGTCCAGGCGACAATACATCAGGCATGAGCAATTAAAATCTGCAATTTGACTAACACCGAACATGTTTATCCGTTACGTCGCCAATCACTGCGCGCATAATGATGCTTGCTGAGCGGCGACCGATAATTGCGCGCGGCAAGGCTTTGGAAGTATGCAAGTAAAGAGCCCTTTTTTCTTCTTAATTCCGACAGGGCCTTTCGTCAACTGGACAGTTGCGGCCAACTACTGAAGAAGGTGTGGCTGTGGCGTCCGAGCTGAACGGGCGCCAGACGTGTATTTCGACGGAACGTCCAGGCGGCAATACATCAGGCATGAGCAATTAAAATCTGCAATTTTACTAACACCGAACATGATTATCCGTTACTTCGCCAATCACTGCGTGCATAATGATGCTTGCTGAGCGGCGATCGGTAATTGCGCACGGCGAGGAATTGGAAGCATGCAACTAAAGAGCCCGTTCTTTTTCTTAATTCCAATTCCTGCCGTGCTTTTCGTCAACTAGACATATGCGGCCAACTACCGAAGAAGGGGTGGCTATGGCGTCCGGCTTGAAGAGGCGAGAGACCTGTGTTTCGACAGAAGGTCAGGGCGGCAATACATCAGGCGGCGCAATTAAAATCTGCAATTTGACTAACACCGAACATGTTTATCCGTTACGTCGCCAATCACAGTGTCCATAATGATGCTTGCTGAACGGCGACCGATAGTTACGCCCGGCGAGGCCTTGGAAGTATGCAACTAAAGAGCCCGTTCTTGTTCTTAATTCTTGCCGTGCTTTTCGTCAACTGGACAGATGCGGCCAACTAGCGAAGAAGGTGTGGCTGTGGCGTCCGAGCTCAACAGGCGCCAGACGTGTATTTCGACGGAACGTCCAGGCGGCAATACATCAGGCATGAGCAATTAAAATCTGCAATTTGACTGAAACAGAACATGTTTATCCGTTACGTCGTCAATCACTGCGTGCATAATGATGCTTGCTGAGCGGCGACCGATAATTGCGCGCGGCGAGGCTTTGGAAGTATGCAACTAAAGAGCCCGTTCTTGTTCTTAATTCCGACAGGGCTTTTCGTCAACTGGACAGATGCGGCCAACTACCGAAGGTGTGGCTGTGGCATCCGATTTGAACGGGCGCGAGACGTGTATTTCGACGGAACGTCCAGGCGACAATACATCAGGCATGAGCAATTAAAATCTGCAATTTGACTAACACCGAACATGTTTATCCGTTACGTCGCCAATCACTGCGCGCATAATGATGCTTGCTGAGCGGCGACCGATAATTGCGCGCGGCGAGGCTTTGGAAGTATGCAACTAAAGAGCCCGTTCTTGTTCTTAATTCCGACAGGGCTTTTCGTCAACTGGACAGATACGGCCAACTACTGCAGGTGTGGCTGTGGCATCCGATTTGAACGGGCGCGTGACGTGTATTTCGACGGAACGTCCAGGCGACAATACATCAGGCATGAGCAATTAAAATCTGCAATTTGACTAACACCGGACATGATTCTCCGTTACGTCGCCAATCACTGCGTGCATAATGATGCTTGCTGAGCGGCGACCGATAATTGCACGCGGCGAGGCTTTGGAAGTATGCAAGTAAAGAGCCCTTTCTTGTTCTTAATTCCAACAGGGCTTTTCGTCAACTGGACAGATGCGGCCAACTACCGAAGATGTGGCTGTGGCGTCCGAGCTGAACGGGCGCCAGACGTGTATTTCGAAGGAACGTCCAGGCGGCAATACATCAGGCATGAGCAATTAAAATCTGCAATTTGACTAACACCGAACATGTTTATCCGTTACGTCGCCAATCACTGCGTCCATAATGATGCTTGCTGAACGGCGACAAAAAATTGCGCACGGTGAGGCTTTGGAAGTATGCAACTAAAGAGCCCGTTCTAGTTCTTAATTCCGACAGAGCTGTTCGTCCACTGGACAGATGCTTCCAACTACCGAAGAAGGTGTGGATGTGGCGTCCGAGTTGAACGGACGCCAGACGTGTATTTCGATGGAACGTCCAAGCGGCAATACATCAGGCATGCGCAATTAAAATCTGCAATTTGACTAACACCGAAAATGTCTATCCGTTACGTCGCCAATCACTGCATCCATAATGATGCTTGCTGAGCGGCGACCGATAATCGCGCGCGGCGAGGCTTTGAAAGTATGCAACTAAAGAGCCCGTTCTTGTTCTTAATTCCTGCCGTGCTTTTCGGCAACTGGGCAGATGCGGCCAACTAACGAAGAAGATGTCGCTGTGGCGTCCGAGTTAAACGGTCGCCAGACGTGTATTTCGACGGAACGTCCAGGCGACAATACATCAGGCATGAGCAATTAAAATCTGCAATTTTACTAACACCGAACATGTTTATCCGTTACGTCGCCAATCACTGCGTCCATAATGATGTTTGCTGAGCGGCGACCGATAATTGCACGCTGCGAGGCTTTGGAAGTATGCAACTAAAGAGCCCGTTCTTGTTCTTAATTCTTGCCGTGCTTTTCGTCAACAGGACAGATGCGACCAACTTCCGAAGAAGGTGTGGCTGTGGCGTCCGAGCTGAACTGGCGCCACACGTGTATTTTGAGGGAACGTCCAGGCGTTAATATATCAGGCATGAGCAATTAAAATCTGCAATTTGACTAACACCGAACATGTTTATCCGTTACGTCGCCAATCACTGCGTGCATAATGATGCTTGCTGAGCGGCGACCGATAATTGCGCGCGGCGAGGCTTTGGAAGTATGCAAGTAAAGACCCCTTTTTGTTCTTAATTCCGACAGGGCTTTTCGTCAACTGGACAGATGCGGCCAACTACTGAAGAAGGTGTGGCTGTGGCGTCCGAGCTGAACGGGCACCAGACGTGTATTTCGACGGAACGTCCAGGCGGCAATACATCATCCATGAGCAATTAAAATCTGCAATTTGACTAACACCGAACATGTTTATCCGTTACGTCGCCAATCACTGCGTGCATAATGATGCTTGCTGAGCGGCGACCGATAATTGCGCGCGGCGAGGCTTTCGAAGTATGCAAGTAAAGAGCCCTTTCTTGTTCTTAATTCCGACAGGGACTTTCGTCAACTGGACAGATGAGGCCAACTACCGACGGTGTGGCTGTGGCATCCGATTTGAACGGGCGCGACACGTGTATTTCGAAGGAATGTCTAGGCGACAATACATCAAGCATGAGCAATTAAAATCTGCAATTTGACTAACACCGAACATGTTCATCCGTTACGTCGCCAATCACTGCGTGCATAATGATGCTTGCTGAGCGGCGACCGATAATTGCACGCGGCGAGGCTTTGGAAGTATGCAACTACTGAGCCCGTTCTAGTTCTTAATTCCGACAGGGCTCTTCGTCCACTCGACAGATGCGTCCAACTACCTAAGAAGGTGTGGATGTGGCGTCCGAGTTGAACGGGCGCGAGACCTGTATTTCGAAGGAACGTCCAGGCGGCAATACATCAGGCATGAGCAATTAAAATCTGCAATTTGACTAACACCGAACGTGTTTATCCGTTCCGTCGCCAATCACTGCGTGCATAATGATGCTTGCTGAGCGGCGACCGATAATTGCGCGCGGCGAGGCTTTGGAAGTATGCAAGTAAAGAGCCCTTTCTTGTTCTTAATTCCGACAGGGCTTTTCGTCAACTGGACAGATGCGGCCAACTACCGAAGGTGTGGCTGTGGCATCCGATTTGAACGGGCGCGAGACGTGTATTTCGAAGGAACGTCAGGGCGACAATACATCAGGCATGAGCAATTAAAATCTGCAATTTGACTAACACCGAACATGTTTATCCGTTCCGTCGCCAATCACTGCGTGCATAATGATGCTTGCTGAGCGGCGACCGATAATTGCACGCGGCGAGGCTTTGGAAGTATGCAAGTAAAGAGCCCTTTCTTGTTCTTAATTCCGACAGGGCTTTTCGTCAACTGGACAGAAGCGGCCAACTACCGAAGGTGTGGCTGTGGCATCCGATTTGAACGGGCGCGAGACGTGTATTTTGACGGAACGTCCAGGCGACAATACATCAGGCATGCGCAATTAAAATCTGCAATTTGACTAACACCGAACATGTTTATCCGTTACGTCGCCAATCACTGTGTCCATAATGATACTTACCGAACGGCGATCGATAATTGCGCGCGGCGAGGAATTGGAAGCATGCCACTAAAGAGCCCGTTCTTTTTCTTAATTCCAATTCCTGCCGTGCTTTTCGTCAACTAGACATATGCGGCCAACTACCGAAGAAGGGGTGGCTATGGCGTCCGGCTTGAAGAGGCGAGAGACCTGTGTTTCGACAGAAGGTCAGGGCGGCAATACATCAGGCAGCGCAATTAAAATTTGCAATTTGACTAACACCGAACATGTTTATCCGTTACGTCGCCAATCACAGTGTCCATAATGATGCTCTCTGAGCGGCGACCGATAATTGCGCGCGGCGAGGCTTTCGAAGTATGCAACTAAAGAGCCCGTTCTTGTTCTTAATTCCTGCCGTGCTTTTCGACAACTGGACAGATGCGGCCAACTAACGAAGAAGGTGTCGCTATGGCGTCCGAGTTGAACGGGCGCCAGACGTGTATTTCGACGGAACGTCCAGGCGGCAATACATCAGGCATGAGCAATTAAAATCTGCAATTTTACTAACACCGAACATGTTTATCCGTTACGTCGCCAATCACAGTGTCCATAATGATGCTCTCTGAGCGGCGACCGATAATTGCGCGCGGCGAGGCTTTCGAAGTATGCAACTAAAGAGCCCGTTCTTGTTCTTAATTCCGAGTGGGCTTTTCGTCAACTGGACAGATGCGGCCAACTAACGAAGAAGGTGTGGCTGTGGCGTCCGAGCTGAACGGGCGCCAGACGTGTATTTCGACGGAACGTCCAGGCGGCAATACATTAGGCATGAGCAATTAAAATCTGCAATTTTACTAACACCGAACATGTTTATCCGTTACGTCGCCAATCACTGCGTCCATAATGATGGTTGCTGAACGGCGACCGATAATTGCGCGCGCGAGGCCTTGGAAGTATGCAACTAAAGAGCCCGTTCTTGTTCTTAATTCCTGCCGTGCTTTTCGTCAACTGGACAGATGCGGCCAACTAACGAAGAAGGTGTCGCTATGGCGTCCGAGTTGAACGGGCGCCAGACGTGTATTTCGACGGAACGTCCAGTCGGCAATACATCAGGCATGAGCAATTAAAATCTGCAATTTTACTAACACCGAACATGTTTATCCGTTACGTCTCCAATCACTGCGTCCATAATGATGGTTGCTGAACGGCGACCGATAATTGCGCGCGCGAGGCCTTGGAAGTATGCAACTAAAGAGCCCGTTCTTGTTCTTAATTCCTGCCGTGCTTTTCGTCAACTGGACAGATGCGGCCAGCTACCGAAGAAGGTGTGGCTGGGGCGTCCGAGCTGAACGGGCGCCAGACGTGTATTTCGACGGAACGTCCAGGCGGCATTACATCAGGCATGCGCAATTAAAATCTGCAATTTGACTAAAACCGAACATGTTTATCCGTTACGTCGCCAATCACTCCGTGCATAATGATGCTTTCTGAACGTCGACCGATAATTGCGCGCGCGAGGCCTTGCAAGTATGCAACTAAAGAGCCCGTTCTTGTTCTTAATTCTTGCCGTGCTTTTCGTCAACAGGACAGATGCGGCCAACTACCGAAGAAGGTGTGGCTGTGGCGTCCGAGATGAACGGTCGCCAGACGTGTATTTCGACGGAACGTCCAGGCGACAATACATCAGGCATGCGCAATTAAAATCTGCAATTTGACTAACACCGAACATGTTTATCCGTTACGTCGCCAATCACTGCGTCCATAATGATGCTTGCTGAGCGGCGACCGATAATCGCGCGCGGCGAGGCTTTCGAAGTATGCAACTAAAGAGCCCGTTCTTGTTCTTAAATCCTGCCGTGCTTTTCGTCAACTGGACAGATGCGGCAACTACAGAAGAAGGTGTGGCTGTGGCGTGCGGTTTGAACGGGCGAGAGACCTGTGTTTCGACAGAATGTCCAGGCGGCAATACATCAGGCATGCGCAATTAAAATCTGCAAATTTACTAACACCGAACATGTTTATCCGTTACGTCGCCAATCACTACGTCCATAATGATGCTTGATGAACGGCTATCGATAATTGCGCGCGGCGAGGAATTGGAAGCATGCAACAAAAGAGCCCGTTCTTTTTCTTAATTCCAATTCCTTCCGTGCTTTTCGTCAGCTGGACAGAAGCGGCCAACTACTGAAGAAGGTGTGGCTGTGGAGTCCAGTTTGAACGGGCGAGGGACCTGTGTTTCGAGAGAACGGCGAGGCGGCAAGACATCAGGCATACGCAATTAAAATCTGCAATTTGACAAACACCGAACATGTTTATCTGTTACGTCGCCAATCACTGCGTCCATAATGATGCTTGCTGAACGGCGACAAAAAATTGCGCACGGTGAGGCTTTGGAAGTATGCAACTAAAGAGCCCGTTCTAGTTCTTAATTCCGACAGAGCTGTTCGTCCACTGGACAGATGCGGCCAACTAACGAAGAAGGTGTCGCTATGGCGTCCGAGTTGAACGGGCGCCAGACGTGTATTTCGACGGAACGTCCAGTCGGCAATACATCAGGCATGAGCAATTAAAATCTGCAATTTTACTAACACCGAACATGTTTATCCGTTACGTCTCCAATCACTGCGTCCATAATGATGGTTGCTGAACGGCGACCGATAATTGCGCGCGCGAGGCCTTGGAAGTATGCAACTAAAGAGCCCGTTCTTGTTCTTAATTCCTGCCGTGCTTTTCGTCAACTGGACAGATGCGGCCAGCTACCGAAGAAGGTGTGGCTGGGGCGTCCGAGCTGAACGGGCGCCAGACGTGTATTTCGACGGAACGTCCAGGCGGCATTACATCAGGCATGCGCAATTAAAATCTGCAATTTGACTAAAACCGAACATGTTTATCCGTTACGTCGCCAATCACTCCGTGCATAATGATGCTTTCTGAACGTCGACCGATAATTGCGCGCGCGAGGCCTTGCAAGTATGCAACTAAAGAGCCCGTTCTTGTTCTTAATTCTTGCCGTGCTTTTCGTCAACAGGACAGATGCGGCCAACTACCGAAGAAGGTGTGGATGTGGCGTCCGAGTTGAACGGACGCCAGACGTGTATTTCGATGGAACGTCCAAGCGGCAATACATCAGGCATGCGCAATTAAAATCTGCAATTTGACTAACACCGAAAATGTCTATCCGTTACGTCGCCAATCACTGCATCCATAATGATGCTTGCTGAGCGGCGACCGATAATCGCGCGCGGCGAGGCTTTGAAAGTATGCAACTAAAGAGCCCGTTCTTGTTCTAAATTCCTGCCGTGCTTTTCGGCAACTGGGCAGATGCGGCCAACTAACGAAGAAGATGTCGCTGTGGCGTCCGAGTTAAACGGTCGCCAGACGTGTATTTCGACGGAACGTCCAGGCGACAATACATCAGGCATGAGCAATTAAAATCTGCAATTTTACTAACACCGAACATGTTTATCCGTTACGTCGCCAATCACTGCGTCCATAATGATGTTTGCTGAGCGGCGACCGATAATTGCACGCTCCGAGGCTTTGGAAGTATGCAACTAAAGAGCCCGTTCTTGTTCTTAATTCTTGCCGTGCTTTTCGTCAACAGGACAGATGCGACCAACTTCCGAAGAAGGTGTGGCTGTGGCGTCCGAGCTGAACTGGCGCCACACGTGTATTTTGAGGGAACGTCCAGGCGTTAATATATCAGGCATGAGCAATTAAAATCTGCAATTTGACTAACACCGAACATGTTTATCCGTTACGTCGCCAATCACTGCGTGCATAATGATGCTTGCTGAGCGGCGACCGATAATTGCGCGCGGCGAGGCTTTCGAAGTATGCAAGTAAAGAGCCCTTTCTTGTTCTTAATTCCGACAGGGCTTTTCGTCAACTGGACAGATGCGGCCAACTACCGACGAGGTGTGGCTGTGGCATCCGATTTGAACGGGCGCGACACGTGTATTTCGAAGGAATGTCCAGGCGACAATACATCAAGCATGAGCAATTAAAATCTGCAATTTGACTAACACCGAACATGTTTATCCGTTACGTCGCCAATCACTGCGTGCATAATGATGCTTGCTGAGCGGCGACCGATAATTGCGCGCGGCGAGGCTTTGGAAGTATGCAAGTAAAGAGCCCTTTCTTGTTCTTAATTCCGACAGGGCTTTCGTCAACTGGACAGATGCGGCCAACTACCGAAGGTGTGGCTGTGGCATCCGAGTTGAACGGGCGCGAGACGTGTATTTCGAAGGAACGTCTAGGCGACAATACATCAGGCATGAGCAATTAAAATCTGCAATTTGACTAACACCGAACATGTTTATCCGTTACGTCGCCAATCACTGCGTGCATAATGATGCTTGCTGAGCGGCGACCGATAATTGCACGCGGCGAGGCTTTGGAAGTATGCAACTAAAGAGCCCGTTCTAGTTCTTAATTCCGACAGGGCTCTTCGTCCACTGGACAGATGCGTCCAACTACCGAAGAAGGTGTGGATGTGGCGTCCGAGTTGAACGGGCGCGAGACCTGTATTTCGACGGAACGTCCAGGCGGCAATACATCAGGCATGAGCAATTAAAATCTGCAATTTGACTAACACCGAACGTGTTTATCCGTTCCGTCGCCAATCACTGCGTGCATAATGATGCTTGCTGAGCGGCGACCGATAATTGCGCGCGGCGAGGCTTTGGAAGTATGCAACTAAAGAGCCCGTTCTTGTTCTTAATTCCTGCCGTGCTTTTCGACAACTGGGCAGATGCGGCCAACTAACGAAGAAGGTGTGGCTGTGGCGTCCGAGCTGAACGGGCGCCAGACGTGTATTTCGACGGAACGTCCAGGCGGCAATACATCAGGCATGAGCAATTAAAATCTGCAATTGGACTAACACCGAACGTGTTTATCCGTTCCGTCGCCAATCACTGCGTGCATAATGATGCTTGCTGAGCGGCGACCGATAATTGCGCGCGGCGAGGCTTTGGAAGTATGCAAGTAAAGAGCCCTTTCTTGTTCTTAATTCCGACAGGGCTTTTCGTCAACTGGACAGATGCGGCCAACTACCGAAGGTGTGGCTGTGGCATCCGATTTGAACGGGCGCGAGACGTGTATTTCGAAGGAACGTCTGGGCGACAATACATCAGGCATGAGCAATTAAAATCTGCAATTTGACTAACACCGAACATGTTTATCCGTTCCGTCGCCAATCACTGCGTGCATAATGATGCTTGCTGAGGGGCGACCGATAATTGCACGCGGCGAGGCTTTGGAAGTATGCAAGTAAAGAGCCCTTTCTTGTTCTTAATTCCGACAGGGCTTTTCGTCAACTGGACAGAAGCGGCCAACTACCGAAGGTGTGGCTGTGGCATCCGATTTGAACGGGCGCGAGACGTGTATTTTGACGGAACGTCCAGGCGACAATACATCAGGCATGCGCAATTAAAATCTGCGATTTGACTAACACCGAACATGTTTATCCGTTACGTCGCCAATCACTGTGTCCATAATGATACTTACCGAACGGCGACCGATAATTGCGCGCGGCGAGGAATTGGAAGCATGCCACTAAAGAGCCCGTTCTTTTTCTTAATTCCAATTCCTGCCGTGCTTTTCGTCAACTAGACATATGCGGCCAACTACCGAAGAAGGGGTGGCTATGGCGTCCGGCTTGAAGAGGCGAGAGACCTGTGTTTCGACAGAAGGTCAGGGCGGCAATACATCAGGCAGCGCAATTAAAATTTGCAATTTGACTAACACCGAACATGTTTATCCGTTACGTCGCCAATCACAGTGTCCATAATGATGCTCTCTGAGCGGCGACCGATAATTGCGCGCGGCGAGGCTTTCGAAGTATGCAACTAAAGAGCCCGTTCTTGTTCTTAATTCCGAGTGGGCTTTTCGTCAACTGGACAGATGCGGCCAACTAACGAAGAAGGTGTGGCTGTGGCGTCCGAGCTGAACGGGCACCAGACGTGTATTTCGACGGAACGTCCAGGCGGCAATACATTAGGCATGAGCAATTAAAATCTGCAATTTTACTAACACCGAACATGTTTATCCGTTACGTCGCCAATCACTGCGTCCATAATGATGGTTGCTGAACGGCGACCGATAATTGCGCGCGCGAGGCCTTGGAAGTATGCAACTAAAGAGCCCGTTCTTGTTCTTAATTCCTGCCGTGCTTTTCGTCAACTGGACAGATGCGGCCAACTAACGAAGAAGGTGTCGCTATGGCGTCCGAGTTGAACGGGCGCCAGACGTGTATTTCGACGGAACGTCCAGTCGGCAATACATCAGGCATGAGCAATTAAAATCTGCAATTTTACTAACACCGAACATGTTTATCCGTTACGTCTCCAATCACTGCGTCCATAATGATGGTTGCTGAACGGCGACCGGTAATCGCGCGCGGCGAGGCCTTGGAAGTATGCAACTAAAGAGCCCGTTCTTGTTCTTAATTCCTGCCGTGCTTTTCGTCAACTGGACAGATGCGGCCAGCTACCGAAGAAGGTGTGGCTGGGGCGTCCGAGCTGAACGGGCGCCACACGTGTATTTCGACGGAACGTCCAGGCGGCAATACATCAGGCATGAGCAATTAAAATCTGCAATTTTACTAACACTGAACATGTTTATCCGTTACGTCGCCAATCACTGCGTCCATAATGATGCTTGCTGACCGGCGACCGGTAATCGCGCGCGGCGAGGCTTCCTAAGTATGCATGTAAAGAGCCCTTTCTTGTTTTTAATTCCGACAGGGCTTTTCGTCAACTGGACAGATGCGGCCAACTAACGAAGAAGGTGTGGCTGTGGCGTCCGAGCTGAACGGGCGCCAGACGTGTATTTCGACGGAACGTCCAGGCGGCAATACATCAGGCATGAGCAATTAAAATCTGCAATTTTACTAACACTGAACATGTTTATCCGTTACGTCGCCAATCACTGCGTCCATAATGATGCTTGCTGACCGGCGACCGGTAATCGCGCGCGGCGAGGCTTCCTAAGTATGCATGTAAAGAGCCCTTTCTTGTTTTTAATTCCGACAGGGCTTTTCGTCAACTGGACAGATGCGGCCAACTAACGAAGAAGGTGTGGCTGTGGCGTCCGAGCTGAACGGGCGCCAGACGTGTATTTCGACGGAACGTCCAGTCGGCAATACATCAGGCATGAGCAATTAAAATCTGCAATTTTACTAACACCGAACATGTTTATCCGTTACGTCTCCAATCACTGCGTCCATAATGATGGTTGCTGAACGGCGACCGATAATTGCGCGCGGCGAGGCCTTGGAAGTATGCAACTAAAGAGCCCGTTCTTGTTCTTAATTCCTGCCGTTTTTTTCGTCAACTGGACAGATGCGGCCAGCTACCGAAGAAGGTGTGGCTGGGGCGTCCGAGCTGAACGGGCGCCACACGTGTATTTCGACGGAACGTCCAGGCGGCAATACATCAGGCATGAGCAATTAAAATCTGCAATTTTACTAACACTGAACATGTTTATCCGTTACGTCGCCAATCACTGCGTCCATAATGATGCTTGCTGACCGGCGACCGGTAATCGCGCGCGGCGAGGCTTCCTAAGTATGCATGTAAAGAGCCCTTTCTTGTTTTTAATTCCGACAGGGCTTTTCGTCAACTGGACAGATGCGGCCAACTAACGAAGAAGGTGTGGCTGTGGCGTCCGAGCTGAACGGGCGCCAGACGTGTATTTCGACGGAACGTCCAGGCGGCAATACATTAGGCATGATCAATTAAAATCAGCAATTTGACTAACACCGAACGTGTTTATCCGTTACGTCGCCAATCACTGCGTGCATAATGATCCTTGCTGAGCGGCGACCGATAATTGCACGCGGCGAGGCTTTGGAAGTATGCAAGTAAAGAGCCCTTTCTTGTTCTTAATTCCGACAGGGCTTTTCGTCAACTGGACAGATGCGGCCAACTACCGAAGGTGTGGCTGTGGCATCCGATTTGAACGGGCGCCGAGACGTGTATTTCGAAGGAACGTCTGGGCGACAATACATCAGGCATGAGCAATTAAAATCTGCAATTTGACTAACACCGAACATGTTTATCCGTTACGTCGCCAATCACTGCGTGCATAATGATGCTTGCTGAGCGGCGACCGATAATTGCACGCGGCGAGGCTTTGGAAGTATGCAAGTAAAGAGCCCTTTCTTGTTCTTAATTCCGACAGGGCTTTTCGTCAACTGGACAGATGCGGCCAACTACCGAAGGTGTGGCTGTGGCATCCGATTTGAACGGGCGCGAGACGTGTATTTTGACGGAACGTCCAGGCTGCAATACATCAGGCATGCGCAATTAAAATCTGCAATTTGACTAACACCGAACATGTTTATCCGTTACGTCGCCAATCACTGTGTCCATAATGATACTTGCCGAACGGCGATCGATAATTGCGCGCGGCGAGGAATTGGAAGCATGCAACTAAAGAGCCCATTCTTTTTCTTAATTCCAATTCCTGCCGTGCTTTTCGTCAACTAGACATATGCGGCCAACTACCGAAGAAGGGGTGGCTATGGCGTCCGGCTTGAAGAGGCGAGAGACCTGTGTTTCGACAGAAGGTCAGGGCGGCAATACATCAGGCAGCGCAATTAAAATTTGCAATTTGACTAACACCGAACATGTTTATCCGTTACGTCGCCAATCACAGTGTCCATAATGATGCTTGCTGAACGGCGACCGATAGTTGCGCACGGCGAGGCCTTGAAAGTATGCAACTAAAGAGCCCGTTCTTGTTCTTAATTCCTGCCGTGCTTTTCGACAACTGGGCAGATGCGGCCAACTAACGAAGAAGGTGTGGCTGTGGCGTCCGAGCTGAACGGGCGCCAGACATGTATTTGACGGAACGTCCAGGCGGCAATACATCAGGCATGAGCAATTAAAATCTGCAATTGGACTAACACCGAACGTGTTTATCCGTTCCGTCGCCAATCACTGCGTGCATAATGATGCTTGCTGAGCGGCGACCGATAATTGCGCGCGGCGAGGCTTTGGAAGTATGCAAGTAAAGAGCCCTTTTTTGTTCTTAATTCCGACAGGGCTTTTCGTCAACTGGACAGATGCGGCCAACTACTGAAGGTGTGGCTGTGGCATCCGATTTGAACGGGCGCGTGACGTGTATTTCGACGGAACGTCCAGGCGACAATACATCAGGCATGAGCAATTAAAATCTGCAATTTTACTAACACCGAACATGTTTATCCGTTACGTCGCCAATCACTGCGTCCATAATGATGCTTGCTGAGCGGCGACCGATAATTGCACGCGGCGAGGCTTTGGAAGTATGCAAGTAAAGAGCCCTTTCTTGTTCTTAATTCCAACAGGGCTTTTCGTCAACTGGACAGATGCGGCCAACTACTGAAGAAGGTGTGGCTGTGGCGTCCGAGCTGAACAGCCACCAGACTTGTATTTTGACGGAACGTCCAGGCGGCAATACATCATCCATGAGCAATTAAAATCTGCAATTTGACTAACACCGACCATGTTTATCCGTTACGTCGCCAGTCACTGCGTGCATAACGATGCTTGCTGAGCGGCGACCGATAATTGCTCGCGGCGAGGCTTTGGAAGTATGCAAGTAAAGAGCCCTTTTTTGTTCTTAATTCCGACAGGGCTTTTCGTCAACTGGACAGATGCGGCCAACTACCGAAGGTGTGGCTGTGGCATCCGATTTGAACGGGCGCGAGACGTGTATTTCGAAGGAACGTCTGGGCGACAATACATCAGGCATGAGCAATTAAAATCTGCAATTTGACTAACACCGAACATGTTTATCCGTTACGTCGCCAATCACTGCGTGCATAATGATGCTTGCTCAGCGGCGACCGATAATTGCTCGCGGCGAGGCTTTGGAAGTATGCAAGTAAAGAGCCCTTTCTTGATCTTAATTCCGACAGGGCTTTTCGTCAACTGGACAGAAGCGGCCAACTACCGAAGGTGTGGCTGTGGCATCCGATTTGAACGGGCGCGAGACGTGTATTTTGACGGAACGTCCAGGCGACAATACATCAGGCATGCGCAATTAAA
Source organism: Amblyomma americanum (assembly GCA_030143305.2). Taxonomy (NCBI): domain Eukaryota; kingdom Metazoa; phylum Arthropoda; class Arachnida; order Ixodida; family Ixodidae; genus Amblyomma; species Amblyomma americanum. The sequence goes on along the minus strand of JARKHS020011159.1, from coordinate 91,962 downwards.
ATCTGCAATTTGACTAACACCGAACATGTTTATCCGTTACGTCGCGAATCACTGTGTCCATAATGATACTTACCGAACGGCGATCGATAATTGCGCGCGGCGAGGAATTGGAAGCATGCAACTAAAGAGCCCGTTCTTTTTCTTAATTCCAATTCCTGCCGTGCTTTTCGTCAACTAGACATATGCGGCCAACTACCGAAGAAGGGGTGGCTATGGCGTCCGGCTTGAAGAGGCGAGAGACCTGTGTTTCGACAGAAGGTCAGGGCGGCAATACATCAGGCAGCGCAATTAAAATTTGCAATTTGACTAACACCGAACATGTTTATCCGTTACGTCGCCAATCACAGTGTCCATAATGATGCTCTCTGAGCGGCGACCGATAATTGCGCGCGGCGAGGCTTTCGAAGTATGCAAGTAAAGAGCCCTTTCTTGTTCTTAATTCCGACAGGGCTTTTCGTCAACTGGACAGATGCGGCCAACTAACGAAGAAGGTGTGGCTGTGGCGTCCGAGCTGAACGGGCGCCAGACGTGTATTTCGACGGAACGTCCAGGCGGCAATACATCAGGCATGAGCAATTAAAATCTGCAATTTGACGAACACCGAATGTGTTTATCCGTTACGTCGCCAATCACTGCGTGCATAATGATGCCTGCTGAGCGGCGACCGATAATTGCGCGCGGCGAGGCTTTGGAAGTATGCAAGTAAAGAGCCCGTTCTTTTTCTTAATTCCGACAGGGCCTTTCGTCAACTGGACAGTTGCGGCCAACTACTGAAGAAGGTGTGGCTGTGGCGTCCGAGCTGAACGGGCGCCAGACGTGTATTTCGACGGAACGTCCAGGCGGCAATACATCAGGCATGAGCAATTAAAATCTGCAATTTGACGAACACCGAACGTGTTTATCCGTTACGTCGCCAATCACTGCGTGCATAATGATGCCTGCTGAGCGGCGACCGATAATTGCGCGCGGCGAGGCTTTGGAAGTATGCAAGTAAAGAGCCCGTTCTTTTTCTTAATTCCGACAGGGCCTTTCGTCAACTGGACAGTTGCGGCCAACTACTGAAGAAGGTGTGGCTGTGGCGTCCGAGCTGAACGGGCGCCAGACGTGTATTTCGACGGAACGTCCAGGCGGCAATACATCAGGCATGAGCAATTAAAATCTGCAATTTGACGAACACCGAATGTGTTTATCCGTTACGTCGCCAATCACTGCGTGCATAATGATGCCTGCTGAGCGGCGACCGATAATTGCGCGCGGCGAGGAATTGGAAGCATGCAACTAAAGAGCCCTTTCTTGTTCTTAATTCCGACAGGGCTTTTCGTCAACTGGACAGATGCGGCCAACTACCGAAGGTGTGGCTGTGGCATCCGATTTGAACGGGCGCCAGACGTGTATTTCGACGGAACGTCCAGGCGGCAATACATCAGGCATGAGCAATTAAAATCTGCAATTTGACGAACACCGAACGTGTTTATCCGTTACGTCGCCAATCACTGCGTGCATAATGATGCCTGCTGAGCGGCGACCGATAATTGCGCGCGGCGAGGCTTTGGAAGTATGCAAGTAAAGAGCCCGTTCTTTTTCTTAATTCTGACAGGGCCTTTCGTCAACTGGACAGTTGCGGCCAACTACTGAAGAAGGTGTGGCTGTGGCGTCCGAGCTGAACGGGCGCCAGACGTGTATTTCGACGGAACGTCCAGGCGGCAATACATCAGGCATGAGCAATTAAAATCTGCAATTTGACGAACACCGAATGTGTTTATCCGTTACGTCGCCAATCACTGCGTGCATAATGATGCTTGCTGAGCGGCGACCGATAATTGCGCGCGGCGAGGCTTTGGAAGTATGCAAGTAAAGAGCCCTTTCTTGTTCTTAATTCCGACAGGGCTTTTCGTCAACTGGACAGATGCGGCCAACTACCGAAGGTGTGGCTGTGGCATCCGATTTGAACGGGCGCCAGACGTGTATTTCGACGGAACGTCCAGGCGGCAATACATCAGGCATGAGCAATTAAAATCTGCAATTTGACGAACACCGAACGTGTTTATCCGTTACGTCGCCAATCACTGCGTGCATAATGATGCCTGCTGAGCGGCGACCGATAATTGCGCGCGGCGAGGAATTGGAAGCATGCAACTAAAGAGCCCTTTCTTGTTCTTAATTCCGACAGGGCTTTTCGTCAACTGGACAGATGCGGCCAACTACCGAAGGTGTGGCTGTGGCATCCGATTTGAACGGGCGCCAGACGTGTATTTCGACGGAACGTCCAGGCGGCAATACATCAGGCATGAGCAATTAAAATCTGCAATTTGACGAACACCGAACGTGTTTATCCGTTACGTCGCCAATCACTGCGTGCATAATGATGCTTGCTGAGCGGCGACCGATAATTGCGCGCGGCGAGGCTTTGGAAGTATGCAAGTAAAGAGCCCGTTCTTTTTCTTAATTCTGACAGGGCCTTTCGTCAACTGGACAGTTGCGGCCAACTACTGAAGAAGGTGTGGCTGTGGCGTCCGAGCTGAACGGGCGCCAGACGTGTATTTCGACGGAACGTCCAGGCGGCAATACATCAGGCATGAGCAATTAAAATCTGCAATTTGACGAACACCGAATGTGTTTATCCGTTACGTCGCCAATCACTGCGTGCATAATGATGCCTGCTGAGCGGCGACCGATAATTGCGCGCGGCGAGGCTTTGGAAGTATGCAAGTAAAGAGCCCTTTCTTGTTCTTAATTCCGACAGGGCTTTTCGTCAACTGGACAGATGCGGCCAACTACCGAAGGTGTGGCTGTGGCATCCGATTTGAACGGGCGCCAGACGTGTATTTCGACGGAACGTCCAGGCGGCAATACATCAGGCATGAGCAATTAAAATCTGCAATTTGACGAACACCGAACGTGTTTATCCGTTACGTCGCCAATCACTGCGTGCATAATGATGCCTGCTGAGCGGCGACCGATAATTGCGCGCGGCGAGGAATTGGAAGCATGCAACTAAAGAGCCCGTTCTTTTTCTTAATTCCAATTCCTGCCGTGCTTTTCGTCAACTAGACATATGCGGCCAACTACCGAAGAAGGGGTGGCTATGGCGTCCGGCTTGAAGAGGCGAGAGACCTGTGTTTCGACAGAAGGTCAGGGCGGCAATACATCAGGCAGCGCAATTAAAATTTGCAATTTGACTAACACCGAACATGTTTATCCGTTACGTCGCCAATCACAGTGTCCATAATGATGCTTGCTGAGCGGCGACCGATAATTGCACGCGGCGAGGCTTTGGAAGTATGCAAGTAAAGAGCCCTTTCTTGTTCTTAATTCCGACAGGGCTTTTCGTCAACTGGACAGATGCGGCCAACTACCGAAGGTGTGGCTGTGGCATCCGATTTGAACGGGCGCGAGACGTGTATTTCGAAGGAACGTCTGGGCGACAATACATCAGGCATGAGCAATTAAAATCTGCAATTTGACTAACACCGAACATGTTTATCCGTTCCGTCGCCAATCACTGCGTGCATAATGATGCTTGCTGAGCGGCGACCGATAATTGCACGCGGCGAGGCTTTGGAAGTATGCAAGTAAAGAGCCCTTTCTTGTTCTTAATTCCGACAGGGCTTTTCGTCAACTGGACAGAAGCGGCCAACTACCGAAGGTGTGGCTGTGGCATCCGATTTGAACGGGCGCGAGACGTGTATTTTGACGGAACGTCCAGGCGACAATACATCAGGCATGCGCAATTAAAATCTGCGATTTGACTAACACCGAACATGTTTATCCGTTACGTCGCCAATCACTGTGTCCATAATGATACTTACCGAACGGCGATCGATAATTGCGCGCGGCGAGGAATTGGAAGCATGCCACTAAAGAGCCCGTTCTTTTTCTTAATTCCAATTCCTGCCGTGCTTTTCGTCAACTAGACATATGCGGCCAACTACCGAAGAAGGGGTGGCTATGGCGTCCGGCTTGAAGAGGCGAGAGACCTGTGTTTCGACAGAAGGTCAGGGCGGCAATACATCAGGCAGCGCAATTAAAATTTGCAATTGGACTAACACCGAACATGTTTATCCGTTACGTCGCCAATCACAGTGTCCATAATGATGCTCTCTGAGCGGCGACCGATAATTGCGCGCGGCGAGGCTTTCGAAGTATGCAACTAAAGAGCCCGTTCTTGTTCTTAATTCCTGCCGTGCTTTTCGACAACTGGACAGATGCGGCCAACTAACGAAGAAGGTGTCGCTATGGCGTCCGAGTTGAACGGGCGCCAGACGTGTATTTCGACGGAACGTCCAGGCGGCAATACATCAGGCATGAGCAATTAAAATCTGCAATTTTACTAACACCGAACATGTTTATCCGTTACGTCGCCAATCACAGTGTCCATAATGATGCTCTCTGAGCGGCGACCGATAATTGCGCGCGGCGAGGCTTTCGAAGTATGCAACTAAAGAGCCCGTTCTTGTTCTTAATTCCGAGTGGGCTTTTCGTCAACTGGACAGATGCGGCCAACTAACGAAGAAGGTGTGGCTGTGGCGTCCGAGCTGAACGGGCGCCAGACGTGTATTTCGACGGAACGTCCAGGCGGCAATACATTAGGCATGAGCAATTAAAATCTGCAATTTTACTAACACCGAACATGTTTATCCGTTACGTCGCCAATCACTGCGTCCATAATGATGGTTGCTGAACGGCGACCGATAATTGCGCGCGCGAGGCCTTGGAAGTATGCAACTAAAGAGCCCGTTCTTGTTCTTAATTCCTGCCGTGCTTTTCGTCAACTGGACAGATGCGGCCAACTAACGAAGAAGGTGTCGCTATGGCGTCCGAGTTGAACGGGCGCCAGACGTGTATTTCGACGGAACGTCCAGTCGGCAATACATCAGGCATGAGCAATTAAAATCTGCAATTTTACTAACACCGAACATGTTTATCCGTTACGTCTCCAATCACTGCGTCCATAATGATGGTTGCTGAACGGCGACCGATAATTGCGCGCGCGAGGCCTTGGAAGTATGCAACTAAAGAGCCCGTTCTTGTTCTTAATTCCTGCCGTGCTTTTCGTCAACTGGACAGATGCGGCCAGCTACCGAAGAAGGTGTGGCTGGGGCGTCCGAGCTGAACGGGCGCCACACGTGTATTTCGACGGAACGTCCAGGCGGCAATACATCAGGCATGAGCAATTAAAATCTGCAATTTTACTAACACTGAACATGTTTATCCGTTACGTCGCCAATCACTGCGTCCATAATGATGCTTGCTGACCGGCGACCGGTAATCGCGCGCGGCGAGGCTTCCTAAGTATGCATGTAAAGAGCCCTTTCTTGTTTTTAATTCCGACAGGGCTTTTCGTCAACTGGACAGATGCGGCCAACTACCGAAGGTGTGGCTGTGGCATCCGATTTGAACGGGCGCCGAGACGTGTATTTCGAAGGAACGTCTGGGCGACAATACATCAGGCATGAGCAATTAAAATCTGCAATTTGACTAACACCGAACATGTTTATCCGTTACGTCGCCAATCACTGCGTGCATAATGATGCTTGCTGAGCGGCGACCGATAATTGCACGCGGCGAGGCTTTGGAAGTATGCAAGTAAAGAGCCCTTTCTTGTTCTTAATTCCGACAGGGCTTTTCGTCAACTGGACAGATGCGGCCAACTACCGAAGGTGTGGCTGTGGCATCCGATTTGAACGGGCGCGAGACGTGTATTTTGACGGAACGTCCAGGCGGCAATACATCAGGCATGCGCAATTAAAATCTGCAATTTGACTAACACCGAACATGTTTATCCGTTACGTCGCCAATCACTGTGTCCATAATGATACTTGCCGAACGGCGATCGATAATTGCGCGCGGCGAGGAATTGGAAGCATGCAACTAAAGAGCCCATTCTTTTTCTTAATTCCAATTCCTGCCGTGCTTTTCGTCAACTAGACATATGCGGCCAACTACCGAAGAAGGGGTGGCTATGGCGTCCGGCTTGAAGAGGCGAGAGACCTGTGTTTCGACAGAAGGTCAGGGCGGCAATACATCAGGCAGGGCAATTAAAATTTGCAATTTGACTAACACCGAACATGTTTATCCGTTACGTCGCCAATCACAGTGTCCATAATGATGCTTGCTGAACGGCGACCGATAGTTGCGCACGGCGAGGCCTTGGAAGTATGCAACTAAAGAGCCCGTTCTTGTTCTTAATTCCTGCCGTGCTTTTCGACAACTGGGCAGATGCGGCCAACTAACGAAGAAGGTGTGGCTGTGGCGTCCGAGCTGAACGGGCGCCAGACGTGTATTTCGACGGAACGTCCAGGCGGCAATACATCAGGCATGAGCAATTAAAATCTGCAATTTGACGAACACCGAACGTGTTTATCCGTTACGTCGCCAATCACTGCGTGCATAATGATGCCTGCTGAGCGGCGACCGATAATTGCGCGCGGCGAGGCTTTGGAAGTATGCAAGTAAAGAGCCCGTTCTTTTTCTTAATTCCGACAGGGCCTTTCGTCAACTGGACAGTTGCGGCCAACTACTGAAGAAGGTGTGGCTGTGGCGTCCGAGCTGAACGGGCGCCAGACGTGTATTTCGACGGAACGTCCAGGCGGCAATACATCAGGCATGAGCAATTAAAATCTGCAATTTGACGAACACCGAACGTGTTTATCCGTTACGTCGCCAATCACTGCGTGCATAATGATGCCTGCTGAGCGGCGACCGATAATTGCGCGCGGCGAGGCTTTGGAAGTATGCAAGTAAAGAGCCCTTTCTTGTTCTTAATTCCGACAGGGCTTTTCGTCAACTGGACAGATGCGGCCAACTACCGAAGGTGTGGCTGTGGCATCCGATTTGAACGGGCGCCAGACGTGTATTTCGACGGAACGTCCAGGCGGCAATACATCAGGCATGAGCAATTAAAATCTGAAATTTGACGAACACCGAACGTGTTTATCCGTTACGTCGCCAATCACTGCGTGCATAATGATGCCTGCTGAGCGGCGACCGATAATTGCGCGCGGCGAGGAATTGGAAGCATGCAACTAAAGAGCCCGTTCTTTTTCTTAATTCCAATTCCTGCCGTGCTTTTCGTCAACTAGACATATGCGGCCAACTACCGAAGAAGGGGTGGCTATGGCGTCCGGCTTGAAGAGGCGAGAGACCTGTGTTTCGACAGAAGGTCAGGGCGGCAATACATCAGGCGGCGCAATTAAAATCTGCAATTTGACTAACACCGAACATGTTTATCCGTTACGTCGCCAATCACAGTGTCCATAATGATGCTTGCTGAACGGCGACCGATAGTTGCGCACGGCGAGGCCTTGGAAGTATGCAACTAAAGAGCCCGTTCCTGTTCTTAATTCCTGCCGTGCTTTTCGTCAACTGGACAGATGCGGCCAACTAACGAAGAAGGTGTCGCTATGGCGTCCGAGTTGAACGGGCGCCAGACGTGTATTTCGACGGAACGTCCAGTCGGCAATACATCAGGCATGAGCAATTAAAATCTGCAATTTTACTAACACCGAACATGTTTATCTGTTACGTCTCCAATCACTGCGTCCATAATGATGGTTGCTGAACGGCGACCGATAATTGCGCGCGCGAGGCCTTGGAAGTATGCAACTAAAGAGCCCGTTCTTGTTCTTAATTCCTGCCGTGCTTTTCGTCAACTGGACAGATGCGGCCAGCTACCGAAGAAGGTGTGGCTGGGGCGTCCGAGCTGAACGGGCGCCACACGTGTATTTCGACGGAACGTCCAGGCGGCAATACATCAGGCATGAGCAATTAAAATCTGCAATTTGACGAACACCGAACGTGTTTATCCGTTACGTCTCCAATCACTGCGTCCATAATGATGGTTGCTGAACGGCGATCGATAATTGCGCGCGGCGAGGAATTGGAAGCATGCAACTAAAGAGCCCATTCTTTTTCTTAATTCCAATTCCTGCCGTGCTTTTCGTCAACTAGACATATGCGGCCAACTACCGAAGAAGGGGTGGCTATGGCGTCCGGCTTGAAGAGGCGAGAGACCTGTGTTTCGACAGAAGGTCAGGGCGGCAATACATCAGGCAGCGCAATTAAAATTTGCAATTTGACTAACACCGAACATGTTTATCCGTTACGTCGCCAATCACAGTGTCCATAATGATGCTTGCTGAACGGCGACCGATAGTTGCGCACGGCGAGGCCTTGGAAGTATGCAACTAAAGAGCCCGTTCTTGTTCTTAATTCCTGCCGTGCTTTTCGACAAATGGGCAGATGCGGCCAACTAACGAAGAAGGTGTGGCTGTGGCGTCCGAGCTGAACGGGCGCCAGACATGTATTTGACGGAACGTCCAGGCGGCAATACATCAGGCATGAGCAATTAAAATCTGCAATTGGACTAACACCGAACGTGTTTATCCGTTCCGTCGCCAATCACTGCGTGCATAATGATGCTTGCTGAGCGGCGATCGGTAATTGCGCACGGCGAGGAATTGGAAGCATGCAACTAAAGAGCCCGTTCTTTTTCTTAATTCCAATTCCTGCCGTGCTTTTCGTCAACTAGACATATGCGGCCAACTACCGAAGAAGGGGTGGCTATGGCGTCCGGCTTGAAGAGGCGAGAGACCTGTGTTTCGACAGAAGGTCAGGGCGGCAATACATCAGGCGGCGCAATTAAAATCTGCAATTTGACTAACACCGAACATGTTTATCCGTTACGTCGCCAATCACAGTGTCCATAATGATGCTTGCTGAACGGCGACCGATAGTTACGCCCGGCGAGGCCTTGGAAGTATGCAACTAAAGACCCCGTTCTTGTTCTTAATTCTTGCCGTGCTTTTCGTCAACTGGACAGATGCGGCCAACTAGCGAAGAAGGTGTGGCTGTGGCGTCCGAGCTCAACAGGCGCCAGACGTGTATTTCGACGGAACGTCCAGGCGGCAATACATCAGGCATGAGCAATTAAAATCTGCAATTTGACTGAAACAGAACATGTTTATCCGTTACGTCGTCAATCACTGCGTGCATAATGATGCTTGCTGAGCGGCGACCGATAATTGCGCGCGGCGAGGCTTTGGAAGTATGCAACTAAAGAGCCCGTTCTTGTTCTTAATTCCGACAGGGCTTTTCGTCAACTGGACAGATGCGGCCAACTACCGAAGGTGTGGCTGTGGCATCCGATTTGAACGGGCGCGAGACGTGTATTTCGACGGAACGTCCAGGCGACAATACATCAGGCATGAGCAATTAAAATCTGCAATTTGACTAACACCGAACATGTTTATCCGTTACGTCGCCAATCACTGCGCGCATAATGATGCTTGCTGAGCGGCGACCGATAATTGCGCGCGGCGAGGCTTTGGAAGTATGCAACTAAAGAGCCCGTTCTTGTTCTTAATTCCGACAGGGCTTTTCGTCAACTGGACAGATACGGCCAACTACTGCAGGTGTGGCTGTGGCATCCGATTTGAACGGGCGCGTGACGTGTATTTCGACGGAACGTCCAGGCGACAATACATCAGGCATGAGCAATTAAAATCTGCAATTTGACTAACACCGGACATGATTATCCGTTACGTCGCATATCACTGCGTGCATAATGATGCTTGCTGAGCGGCGACCGATAATTGCACGCGGCGAGGCTTTGGAAGTATGCAAGTAAAGAGCCCTTTCTTGTTCTTAATTCCAACAGGGCTTTTCGTCAACTGGACAGATGCGGCCAACTACCGAAGATGTGGCTGTGGCGTCCGAGCTGAACGGGCGCCAGACGTGTATTTCGAAGGAACGTCCAGGCGGCAATACATCAGGCATGAGCAATTAAAATCTGCAATTTTACTAACACCGAACATGTTTATCCGTTACGTCGCCAATCACTGCGTGCATAATGATGCTTGCTGAGCGGCGACCGATAATTGCGCGCAGCGAGGCTTACGAAGTATGCAACTAAAGAGCCCGTTCTTGTTCTTAATTCCTGCCGTGCTTTTCGACAACTGGACAGATGCGGCCAACTAACGAAGAAGATGTCGCTGTGGCGTCCGAGTTGAACGGGCGCCAGACGTGTATTTCGACGGAACGTCCAGGCGGCATTACATCAGGCATGCGCAATTAAAATCTGCAATTTGACTAAAACCGAACATGTTTATCCGTTACGTCGCCAATCACTCCGTGCATAATGATGCTTTCTGAACGTCGACCGATAATTGCGCGCGCGAGGCCTTGGAAGTATGCAACTAAAGAGCCCGTTCTTGTTATTAATTCTTGCCGTGCTTTTCGTCAACAGGACAGATGCGGCCAACTACCGAAGAAGGTGTGGCTGTGGCGTCCGAGATGAACGGTCGCCAGACGTGTATTTCGACGGAACGTCCAGGCGACAATACATCAGGCATGCGCAATTAAAATCTGCAATTTGACTAACACCGAACATGTTTATCCGTTACGTCGCCAATCACTGCGTCCATAATGATGCTTGCTGAGCGGCGACCGATAATCGCGCGCGGCGAGGCTTTCGAAGTATGCAACTAAAGAGCCCGTTCTTGTTCTTAAATCCTGCCGTGCTTTTCGTCAACTGGACAGATGCGGCAACTACAGAAGAAGGTGTGGCTGTGGCGTGCGGTTTGAACGGGCGAGAGACCTGTGTTTCGACAGAATGTCCAGGCGGCAATACATCAGGCATGCGCAATTAAAATCTGCAAATTTACTAACACCGAACATGTTTATCCGTTACGTCGCCAATCACTACGTCCATAATGATGCTTGATGAACGGCTATCGATAATTGCGCGCGGCGAGGAATTGGAAGCATGCAACAAAAGAGCCCGTTCTTTTTCTTAATTCCAATTCCTTCCGTGCTTTTCGTCAGCTGGACAGAAGCGGCCAACTACTGAAGAAGGTGTGGCTGTGGAGTCCGAGCTGAACTGGCGCCACACGTGTATTTTGAGGGAACGTCCAGGCGTTAATATATCAGGCATGAGCAATTAAAATCTGCAATTTGACTAACACCGAACATGTTTATCCGTTACGTCGCCAATCACTGCGTGCATAATGATGCTTGCTGAGCGGCGACCGATAATTGCGCGCGGCGAGGCTTTGGAAGTATGCAAGTAAAGAGCCCTTTTTGTTCTTAATTCCGACAGGGCTTTTCGTCAACTGGACAGATGCGGCCAACTACTGAAGAAGGTGTGGCTGTGGCGTCCGAGCTGAACGGGTACCAGACGTGTATTTCGACGGAACGTCCAGGCGGCAATACATCATCCATGAGCAATTAAAATCTGCAATTTGACTAACACCGAACATGTTTATCCGTTACGTCGCCAATCACTGCGTGCATAATGATGCTTGCTGAGCGGCGACCGATAATTGCGCGCGGCGAGGCTTTCGAAGTATGCAAGTAAAGAGCCCTTTCTTGTTCTTAATTCCGACAGGGACTTTCGTCAACTGGACAGATGAGGCCAACTACCGACGGTGTGGCTGTGGCATCCGATTTGAACGGGCGCGACACGTGTATTTCGAAGGAATGTCTAGGCGACAATACATCAAGCATGAGCAATTAAAATCTGCAATTTGACTAACACCGAACATGTTCATCCGTTACGTCGCCAATCACTGCGTGCATAACGATGCTTGCTGAGCGGCGACCGATAATTGCACGCGGCGAGGCTTTGGAAGTATGCAACTAATGAGCCCGTTCTAGTTCTTAATTCTGACAGGGCTCTTCGTCCACTCGACAGATGCGTCCAACTACCTAAGAAGGTGTGGATGTGGCGTCCGAGTGGAACGGGCGCGAGACCTGTATTTCGAAGGAACGTCCAGGCGGCAATACATCAGGCATGAGCAATTAAAATCTGCAATTTGACTAACACCGAACGTGTCTATCCGTTCCGTCGCCAATCACTGCGTGCATAATGATGCTTGCTGAGCGGCGACCGATAATTGCGCGCGGCGAGGCTTTGGAAGTATGCAACTAAAGAGCCCGTTCTTGTTCTTAATTCCTGCCGTGCTTTTCGACAACTGGGCAGATGCGGCCAACTAACGAAGAAGGTGTGGCTGTGGCGTCCGAGCTGAACGGGCGCCAGACATGTATTTGACGGAACGTCCAGGCGGCAATACATCAGGCATGAGCAATTAAAATCTGCAATTGGACTAACACCGAACGTGTTTATCCGTTCCGTCGCCAATCACTGCGTGCATAATGATGCTTGCTGAGCGGCGACCGATAATTGCGCGCGGCGAGGCTTTGGAAGTATGCAAGTAAAGAGCCCTTTTTTGTTCTTAATTCCGACAGGGCTTTTCGTCAACTGGACAGATGCGGCCAACTACTGAAGGTGTGGCTGTGGCATCCGATTTGAACGGGCGCGAGACGAGTATTTCGAAGGAACGTCTGGGCGACAATACATCAGGCATGAGCAATTAAAATCTGCAATTTGACTAACACCGAACATGTTTATCCGTTCCGTCGCCAATCACTGCGTGCATAATGATGCTTGCTGAGCGGCGACCGATAATTGCACGCGGCGAGGCTTTGGAAGTATGCAAGTAAAGAGCCCTTTCTTGTTCTTAATTCCGACAGGGCTTTTCGTCAACTGGACAGAAGCGGCCAACTACCGAAGGTGTGGCTGTGGCATCCGATTTGAACGGGCGCGAGACGTGTATTTTGACGGAACGTCCAGGCGACAATACATCAGGCATGCGCAATTAAAATCTGCGATTTGACTAACACCGAACATGTTTATCCGTTACGTCGCCAATCACTGTGTCCATAATGATACTTACCGAACGGCGATCGATAATTGCGCGCGGCGAGGAATTGGAAGCATGCCACTAAAGAGCCCGTTCTTTTTCTTAATTCCAATTCCTGCCGTGCTTTTCGTCAACTAGACATATGCGGCCAACTACCGAAGAAGGGGTGGCTATGGCGTCCGGCTTGAAGAGGCGAGAGACCTGTGTTTCGACAGAAAGTCAGGGCGGCAATACATCAGGCAGCGCAATTAAAATTTGCAATTGGACTAACACCGAACATGTTTATCCGTTACGTCGCCAATCACAGTGTCCATAATGATGCTCTCTGAGCGGCGACCGATAATTGCGCGCGGCGAGGCTTTCGAAGTATGCAACTAAAGAGCCCGTTCTTGTTCTTAATTCCTGCCGTGCTTTTCGACAACTGGACAGATGCGGCCAACTAACGAAGAAGGTGTCGCTATGGCGTCCGAGTTGAACGGGCGCCAGACGTGTATTTCGACGGAACGTCCAGGCGGCAATACATCAGGCATGAGCAATTAAAATCTGCAATTTTACTAACACCGAACATGTTTATCCGTTACGTCGCCAATCACAGTGTCCATAATGATGCTCTCTGAGCGGCGACCGATAATTGCGCGCGGCGAGGCTTTCGAAGTATGCAACTAAAGAGCCCGTTCTTGTTCTTAATTCCGAGTGGGCTTTTCGTCAACTGGACAGATGCGGCCAACTAACGAAGAAGGTGTGGCTGTGGCGTCCGAGCTGAACGGGCGCCAGACGTGTATTTCGACGGAACGTCCAGGCGGCAATACATTAGGCATGAGCAATTAAAATCTGCAATTTTACTAACACCGAACATGTTTATCCGTTACGTCGCCAATCACTGCGTCCATAATGATGGTTGCTGAACGGCGACCGATAATTGCGCGCGCGAGGCCTTGGAAGTATGCAACTAAAGAGCCCGTTCTTGTTCTTAATTCCTGCCGTGCTTTTCGTCAACTGGACAGATGCGGCCAACTAACGAAGAAGGTGTCGCTATGGCGTCCGAGTTGAACGGGCGCCAGACGTGTATTTCGACGGAACGTCCAGTCGGCAATACATCAGGCATGAGCAATTAAAATCTGCAATTTTACTAACACCGAACATGTTTATCCGTTACGTCTCCAATCACTGCGTCCATAATGATGGTTGCTGAACGGCGACCGATAATTGCGCGCGCGAGGCCTTGGAAGTATGCAATAAAGAGCCCGTTCTTGTTCTTAATTCCTGCCGTGCTTTTCGTCAACTGGACAGATGCGGCCAGCTACCGAAGAAGGTGTGGCTGGGGCGTCCGAGCTGAACGGGCGCCACACGTGTATTTCGACGGAACGTCCAGGCGGCAATACATCAGGCATGAGCAATTAAAATCTGCAATTTTACTAACACTGAACATGTTTATCCGTTACGTCGCCAATCACTGCGTCCATAATGATGCTTGCTGACCGGCGACCGGTAATCGCGCGCGGCGAGGCTTCCTAAGTATGCATGTAAAGAGCCCTTTCTTGTTTTTAATTCCGACAGGGCTTTTCGTCAACTGGACAGATGCGGCCAACTAACGAAGAAGGTGTGGCTGTGGCGTCCGAGCTGAACGGGCGCCAGACGTGTATTTCGACGGAACGTCCAGGCGGCAATACATTAGGCATGAGCAATTAAAATCAGCAATTTGACTAACACCGAACGTGTTTATCCGTTACGTCGCCAATCACTGCGTGCATAATGATCCTTGCTGAGCGGCGACCGATAATTGCACGCGGCGAGGCTTTGGAAGTATGCAAGTAAAGAGCCCTTTCTTGTTCTTAATTCCGACAGGGCTTTTCGTCAACTGGACAGATGCGGCCAACTACCGAAGGTGTGGCTGTGGCATCCGATTTGAACGGGCGCCGAGACGTGTATTTCGAAGGAACGTCTGGGCGACAATACATCAGGCATGAGCAATTAAAATCTGCAATTTGACTAACACCGAACATGTTTATCCGTTACGTCGCCAATCACTGCGTGCATAATGATGCTTGCTGAGCGGCGACCGATAATTGCACGCGGCGAGGCTTTGGAAGTATGCAAGTAAAGAGCCCTTTCTTGTTCTTAATTCCGACAGGGCTTTTCGTCAACTGGACAGATGCGGCCAACTACCGAAGGTGTGGCTGTGGCATCCGATTTGAACGGGCGCGAGACGTGTATTTTGACGGAACGTCCAGGCGGCAATACATCAGGCATGCGCAATTAAAATCTGCAATTTGACTAACACCGAACATGTTTATCCGTTACGTCGCCAATCACTGTGTCCATAATGATACTTGCCGAACGGCGATCGATAATTGCGCGCGGCGAGGAATTGGAAGCATGCAACTAAAGAGCCCATTCTTTTTCTTAATTCCAATTCCTGCCGTGCTTTTCGTCAACTAGACATATGCGGCCAACTACCGAAGAAGGGGTGGCTATGGCGTCCGGCTTGAAGAGGCGAGAGACCTGTGTTTCGACAGAAGGTCAGGGCGGCAATACATCAGGCAGCGCAATTAAAATTTGCAATTTGACTAACACCGAACATGTTTATCCGTTACGTCGCCAATCACAGTGTCCATAATGATGCTTGCTGAACGGCGACCGATAGTTGCGCACGGCGAGGCCTTGGAAGTATGCAACTAAAGTGCCCGTTCTTGTTCTTAATTCCTGCCGTGCTTTTCGACAACTGGGCAGATGCGGCCAACTAACGAAGAAGGTGTGGCTGTGGCGTCCGAGCTGAACGGGCGCCAGACATGTATTTGACGGAACGTCCAGGCGGCAATACATCAGGCATGAGCAATTAAAATCTGCAATTGGACTAACACCGAACGTGTTTATCCGTTCCGTCGCCAATCACTGCGTGCATAATGATGCTTGCTGAGCGGCGACCGATAATTGCGCGCGGCGAGGCTTTGGAAGTATGCAAGTAAAGAGCCCTTTTTTGTTCTTAATTCCGACAGGGCTTTTCGTCAACTGGACAGATGCGGCCAACTACTGAAGGTGTGGCTGTGGCATCCGATTTGAACGGGCGCGTGACGTGTATTTCGACGGAACGTCCAGGCGACAATACATCAGGCATGAGCAATTAAAATCTGCAATTTTACTAACACCGAACATGTTTATCCGTTACGTCGCCAATCACTGCGTCCATAATGATGCTTGCTGAGCGGCGACCGATAATTGCACGCGGCGAGGCTTTGGAAGTATGCAAGTAAAGAGCCCTTTCTTGTTCTTAATTCCAACAGGGCTTTTCGTCAACTGGACAGATGCGGCCAACTACTGAAGAAGGTGTGGCTGTGGCGTCCGAGCTGAACAGCCACCAGACTTGTATTTTGACGGAACGTCCAGGCGGCAATACATCATCCATGAGCAATTAAAATCTGCAATTTGACTAACACCGACCATGTTTATCCGTTACGTCGCCAGTCACTGCGTGCATAACGATGCTTGCTGAGCGGCGACCGATAATTGCTCGCGGCGAGGCTTTGGAAGTATGCAAGTAAAGAGCCCTTTTTTGTTCTTAATTCCGACAGGGCTTTTCGTCAACTGGACAGATGCGGCCAACTACCGAAGGTGTGGCTGTGGCATCCGATTTGAACGGGCGCGAGACGTGTATTTCGAAGGAACGTCTGGGCGACAATACATCAGGCATGAGCAATTAAAATCTGCAATTTGACTAACACCGAACATGTTTATCCGTTACGTCGCCAATCACTGCGTGCATAATGATGCTTGCTCAGCGGCGACCGATAATTGCTCGCGGCGAGGCTTTGGAAGTATGCAAGTAAAGAGCCCTTTCTTGATCTTAATTCCGACAGGGCTTTTCGTCAACTGGACAGAAGCGGCCAACTACCGAAGGTGTGGCTGTGGCATCCGATTTGAACGGGCGCGAGACGTGTATTTTGACGGAACGTCCAGGCGACAATACATCAGGCATGCGCAATTAAAATCTGCAATTTGACTAACACCGAACATGTTTATCCGTTACGTCGCCAATCACTGTGTCCATAATGATACTTACCGAACGGCGATCGATAATTGCGCGCGGCGAGGAATTGGAAGCATGCAACTAAAGAGCCCGTTCTTTTTCTTAATTCATATTCCTGCCGTGCTTTTCGTCAACTAGACATATGCGGCCAACTACCGAAGAAGGGGTGGCTATGGCGTCCGGCTTGAAGAGGCGAGAGACCTGTGTT
Source organism: Amblyomma americanum (assembly GCA_030143305.2). Lineage (NCBI taxonomy): Eukaryota > Metazoa > Arthropoda > Arachnida > Ixodida > Ixodidae > Amblyomma > Amblyomma americanum. Next base: position 75,029 of record JARKHS020011159.1, on the reverse strand, counting down.
TCGACAGAAGGTCAGGGCGGCAATACATCAGGCAGCGCAATTAAAATTTGCAATTTGACTAACACCGAACATGTTTATCCGTTACGTCGCCAATCACAGTGTCCATAATGATGCTTGCTGAACGGCGACCGATAGTTGCGCACGGCGAGGCCTTGGAAGTATGCAACTAAAGAGCCCGTTCTTGTTCTTAATTCCTGCCGTGCTTTTCGACAACTGGGCAGATGCGGCCAACTAACGAAGAAGGTGTGGCTGTGGCGTCCGAGCTGAACGGGCGCCAGACATGTATTTGACGGAACGTCCAGGCGGCAATACATCAGGCATGAGCAATTAAAATCTGCAATTGGACTAACACCGAACGTGTTTATCCGTTCCGTCGCCAATCACTGCGTGCATAATGATGCTTGCTGAGCGGCGACCGATAATTGCGCGCGGCGAGGCTTTGGAAGTATGCAAGTAAAGAGCCCTTTTTTGTTCTTAATTCCGACAGGGCTTTTCGTCAACTGGAGAGATGCGGCCAACTACTGAAGGTGTGGCTGTGGCATCCGATTTGAACGGGCGCGTGACGTGTATTTCGACGGAACGTCCAGGCGACAATACATCAGGCATGAGCAATTAAAATCTGCAATTTTACTAACACCGAACATGTTTATCCGTTACGTCGCCAATCACTGCGTCCATAATGATGCTTGCTGAGCGGCGACCGATAATTGCACGCGGCGAGGCTTTGGAAGTATGCAAGTAAAGAGCCCTTTCTTGTTCTTAATTCCAACAGGGCTTTTCGTCAACTGGACAGATGCGGCCAACTACTGAAGAAGGTGTGGCTGTGGCGTCCGAGCTGAACAGCCACCAGACTTGTATTTTGACGGAACGTCCAGGCGGCAATACATCATCCATGAGCAATTAAAATCTGCAATTTGACTAACACCGACCATGTTTATCCGTTACGTCGCCAGTCACTGCGTGCATAACGATGCTTGCTGAGCGGCGACCGATAATTGCTCGCGGCGAGGCTTTGGAAGTATGCAAGTAAAGAGCCCTTTTTTGTTCTTAATTCCGACAGGGCTTTTCGTCAACTGGACAGATGCGGCCAACTACCGAAGGTGTGGCTGTGGCATCCGATTTGAACGGGCGCGAGACGTGTATTTCGAAGGAACGTCTGGGCGACAATACATCAGGCATGAGCAATTAAAATCTGCAATTTGACTAACACCGAACATGTTTATCCGTTACGTCGCCAATCACTGCGTGCATAATGATGCTTGCTCAGCGGCGACCGATAATTGCTCGCGGCGAGGCTTTGGAAGTATGCAAGTAAAGAGCCCTTTCTTGATCTTAATTCCGACAGGGCTTTTCGTCAACTGGACAGAAGCGGCCAACTACCGAAGGTGTGGCTGTGGCATCCGATTTGAACGGGCGCGAGACGTGTATTTTGACGGAACGTCCAGGCGACAATACATCAGGCATGCGCAATTAAAATCTGCAATTTGACTAACACCGAACATGTTTATCCGTTACGTCGCCAATCACTGTGTCCATAATGATACTTACCGAACGGCGATCGATAATTGCGCGCGGCGAGGAATTGGAAGCATGCAACTAAAGAGCCCGTTCTTTTTCTTAATTCCAATTCCTGCCGTGCTTTTCGTCAACTAGACATATGCGGCCAACTACCGAAGAAGGGGTGGCTATGGCGTCCGGCTTGAAGAGGCGAGAGACCTGTGTTTCGACAGAAGGTCAGGGCGGCAATACATCAGGCAGCGCAATTAAAATTTGCAATTTGACTAACACCGAACATGTTTATCCGTTACGTCGCCAATCACAGTGTCCATAATGATGCTCTCTGAGCGGCGACCGATAATTGCGCGCGGCGAGGCTTTCGAAGTATGCAAGTAAAGAGCCCTTTCTTGTTCTTAATTCCGACAGGGCTTTTCGTCAACTGGACAGATGCGGCCAACTAACGAAGAAGGTGTGGCTGTGGCGTCCGAGCTGAACGGGCGCCAGACGTGTATTTCGACGGAACGTCCAGGCGGCAATACATCAGGCATGAGCAATTAAAATCTGCAATTTGACGAACACCGAACGTGTTTATCCGTTACGTCGCCAATCACTGCGTGCATAATGATGCCTGCTGAGCGGCGACCGATAATTGCGCGCGGCGAGGCTTTGGAAGTATGCAAGTAAAGAGCCCGTTCTTTTTCTTAATTCCGACAGGGCCTTTCGTCAACTGGACAGTTGCGGCCAACTACTGAAGAAGGTTTGGCTGTGGCGTCCGAGCTGAACGGGCGCCAGACGTGTATTTCGACGGAACGTCCAGGCGGCAATACATCAGGCATGAGCAATTAAAATCTGCAATTTGACGAACACCGAACGTGTTTATCCGTTACGTCGCCAATCACTGCGTGCATAATGATGCCTGCTGAGCGGCGACCGATAATTGCGCGCGGCGAGGCTTTGGAAGTATGCAAGTAAAGAGCCCTTTCTTGTTCTTAATTCCGACAGGGCTTTTCGTCAACTGGACAGATGCGGCCAACTACCGAAGGTGTGGCTGTGGCATCCGATTTGAACGGGCGCCAGACGTGTATTTCCACGGAACGTCCAGGCGGCAATACATCAGGCATGAGCAATTAAAATCTGCAATTTGACGAACACCGAACGTGTTTATCCGTTACGTCGCCAATCACTGCGTGCATAATGATGCCTGCTGAGCGGCGACCGATAATTGCGCGCGGCGAGGAATTGGAAGCATGCAACTAAAGAGCCCGTTCTTTTTCTTAATTCCAATTCCTGCCGTGCTTTTCGTCAACTAGACATATGCGGCCAACTACCGAAGAAGGGGTGGCTATGGCGTCCGGCTTGAAGAGGCGAGAGACCTGTGTTTCGACAGAAGGTCAGGGCGGCAATACATCAGGCAGCGCAATTAAAATTTGCAATTTGACTAACACCGAACATGTTTATCCGTTACGTCGCCAATCACAGTGTCCATAATGATGCTTGCTGAGCGGCGACCGATAATTGCACGCGGCGAGGCTTTGGAAGTATGCAAGTAAAGAGCCCTTTCTTGTTCTTAATTCCTGCCGTGCTTTTCGTCAACTGGACAGATGCGGCCAACTAACGAAGAAGGTGTGGCTGTGGCGTCCGAGCTGAACGGGCGCCAGACGTGTATTTCGACGGAACGTCCAGGCGGCAATACATCAGGCATGAGCAATTAAAATCTGCAATTTGACGAACACCGAACGTGTTTATCCGTTACGTCGCCAATCACTGCGTGCATAATGATGCCTGCTGAGCGGCGACCGATAATTGCGCGCGGCGAGGCTTTGGAAGTATGCAAGTAAAGAGCCCTTTTTTGTTCTTAATTCCGACAGGGCCTTTCGTCAACTGGACAGATGCGGCCAACTACCGAAGGTGTGGCTGTGGCATCCGATTTGAACGGGCGCGAGACGTGTATTTCGACGGAACGTCCAGGCGACAATACATCAGGCATGAGCAATTAAAATCTGCAATTTGACTAACACCGAACATGTTTATCCGTTACGTCGCCAATCACTGCGCGCATAATGATGCTTGCTGAGCGGCGACCGATAATTGCGCGCGGCAAGGCTTTGGAAGTATGCAAGTAAAGAGCCCTTTTTTGTTCTTAATTCCGACAGGGCCTTTCGTCAACTGGACAGTTGCGGCCAACTACTGAAGAAGGTGTGGCTGTGGCGTCCGAGCTGAACGGGCGCCAGACGTGTATTTCGACGGAACGTCCAGGCGGCAATACATCAGGCATGAGCAATTAAAATCTGCAATTTTACTAACACCGAACATGATTATCCGTTACTTCGCCAATCACTGCGTGCATAATGATGCTTGCTGAGCGGCGACCGATAATTGCGCGCGGCAAGGCTTTGGAAGTATGCAAGTAAAGAGCCCTTTTTTGTTCTTAATTCCGACAGGGCCTTTCGTCAACTGGACAGTTGCGGCCAACTACTGAAGAAGGTGTGGCTGTGGCGTCCGAGCTGAACGGGCGCCAGACGTGTATTTCGACGGAACGTCCAGGCGGCAATACATCAGGCATGAGCAATTAAAATCTGCAATTTGACGAACACCGAACGTGTTTATCCGTTACGTCGCCAATCACTGCGTGCATAATGATGCCTGCTGAGCGGCGACCGATAATTGCGCGCGGCGAGGCTTTGGAAGTATGCAAGTAAAGAGCCCTTTCTTGTTCTTAATTCCGACAGGGCTTTTCGTCAACTGGACAGATGCGGCCAACTACCGAAGGTGTGGCTGTGGCATCCGATTTGAACGGGCGCGAGACGTGTATTTCGACGGAACGTCCAGGCGACAATACATCAGGCATGAGCAATTAAAATCTGCAATTTTACTAACACCGAACATGATTATCCGTTACTTCGCCAATCACTGCGTGCATAATGATGCTTGCTGAGCGGCGATCGGTAATTGCGCACGGCGAGGAATTGGAAGCATGCAACTAAAGAGCCCGTTCTTTTTCTTAATTCCAATTCCTGCCGTGCTTTTCGTCAACTAGACATATGCGGCCAACTACCGAAGAAGGGGTGGCTATGGCGTCCGGCTTGAAGAGGCGAGAGACCTGTGTTTCGACAGAAGGTCAGGGCGGCAATACATCAGGCGGCGCAATTAAAATCTGCAATTTGACTAACACCGAACATGTTTATCCGTTACGTCGCCAATCACAGTGTCCATAATGATGCTTGCTGAACGGCGACCGATAGTTACGCCCGGCGAGGCCTTGGAAGTATGCAACTAAAGACCCCGTTCTTGTTCGTAATTCTTGCCGTGCTTTTCGTCAACTGGACAGATGCGGCCAACTAGCGAAGAAGGTGTGGCTGTGGCGTCCGAGCTCAACAGGCGCCAGACGTGTATTTCGACGGAACGTCCAGGCGGCAATACATCAGGCATGAGCAATTAAAATCTGCAATTTGACTGAAACAGAACATGTTTATCCGTTACGTCGTCAATCACTGCGTGCATAATGATGCTTGCTGAGCGGCGATCGGTAATTGCGCACGGCGAGGAATTGGAAGCATGCAACTAAAGAGCCCGTTCTTTTTCTTAATTCCAATTCCTGCCGTGCTTTTCGTCAACTAGACATATGCGGCCAACTACCGAAGAAGGGGTGGCTATGGCGTCCGGCTTGAAGAGGCGAGAGACCTGTGTTTCGACAGAAGGTCAGGGCGGCAATACATCAGGCGGCGCAATTAAAATCTGCAATTTGACTAACACCGAACATGTTTATCCGTTACGTCGCCAATCACAGTGTCCATAATGATGCTTGCTGAACGGCGACCGATAGTTACGCCCGGCGAGGCCTTGGAAGTATGCAACTAAAGACCCCGTTCTTGTTCTTAATTCTTGCCGTGCTTTTCGTCAACTGGACAGATGCGGCCAACTAGCGAAGAAGGTGTGGCTGTGGCGTCCGAGCTCAACAGGCGCCAGACGTGTATTTCGACGGAACGTCCAGGCGACAATACATCAGGCATGAGCAATTAAAATCTGCAATTTGACTAACACCGAACGTGTTTATCCGTTACGTCGCCAATCACTGCGTGCATAATGATCCTTGCTGAGCGGCGACCGATAATTTCGCGCGGCGAGGCTTTGGAAGTATGCAAGAAAAGAGCCCTTTCTAGTTCTTAATTCCGACAGGGCTTTTCGTCAACTGGACAGATGCGGCCAACTACCGAAGGTGTGGCTGTGGCATCCGATTTGAACGGGCGCGAGACGTGTATTTCGACGGAACGTCCAGGCGACAATACATCAGGCATGCGCAATTAAAATCTGCAATTTGACTAACACCGAACATGTTTATCCGTTACGTCGCCAATCACTGCGTCCATAATGATGCTTGCTGAGCGGCGACCGATAATCGCGCGCGGCGAGGCTTTCGAAGTATGCAACTAAAGAGCCCGTTCTTGTTCTTAAATCCTGCCGTGCTTTTCGTCAACTGGACAGATGCGGCAACTACAGAAGAAGGTGTGGCTGTGGCGTGCGGTTTGAACGGGCGAGAGACCTGTGTTTCGACAGAATGTCCAGGCGGCAATACATCAGGCATGCGCAATTAAAATCTGCAAATTTACTAACACCGAACATGTTTATCCGTTACGTCGCCAATCACTACGTCCATAATGATGCTTGATGAACGGCTATCGATAATTGCGCGCGGCGAGGAATTGGAAGCATGCAACTAAAGAGCCCGTTCTTTTTCTTAATTCCAATTCCTTCCGTGCTTTTCGTCAGCTGGACAGAAGCGGCCAACTACTGAAGAAGGTGTGGCTGTGGAGTCCAGTTTGAACGGGCGAGGGACCTGTGTTTCGAGAGAACGGCGAGGCGGCAAGACATCAGGCATACGCAATTAAAATCTGCAATTTGACAAACACCGAACATGTTTATCTGTTACGTCGCCAATCACTGCGTCCATATTGATGCTTGCTGAACGGCGACCGATAATTGCGCGCGGCGAGGCTTTCGAACTATGCAAGTAAAGAGCCCTTTCTTGTTCTTAATTCCGACAGGGACTTTCGTCAACTGGACAGATGAGGCCAACTACCGACGGTGTGGCTGTGGCATCCGATTTGAACGGGCGCGACACGTGTATTTCGAAGGAATGTCTAGGCGACAATACATCAAGCATGAGCAATTAAAATCTGCAATTTGACTAACACTGAACATGTTTATCTGTTACGTCGCCAATCACTGCGTGCATAATGATGCTTGCTGAGCGGCGACCGATAATTGCACGCGGCGAGGCTTTGGAAGTATGCAACTAATGAGCCCGTTCTAGTTCTTAATTCCGACAGGGCTCTTCGTCCACTCGACAGATGCGTCCAACTACCTAAGAAGGTGTGGATGTGGCGTCCGAGTTGAACGGGCGCGAGACCTGCATTTCGAAGGAACGTCCAGGCGGCAATACATCAGGCATGGGCAATTAAAATCCGAAATTTGACTAACACCGAACATGTTTATCCGTTACGTCGCCAATCACTGCGTCCATAATGATGCTTGCTGAACGGCACCGATAATTGCCCGCGGGGAGGCTTTGAAAGTATGCAACTAAAGAGCCCGTTCTTGTTCTTAATTCTTGCTGTGCTTTTCGTCAACAGGACAGATGCGGCCAACTACTGAAGGTGTGGCTGTGGCATCCGATTTGAACGGGCGCGAGACGTGTATTTCGACGGAACGTCCAGGCGACAATACATCAGGCATGAGCAATTAAAATCTGCAATTTCACTAACACCGAACATGTTTATCCGTTACGTCGCCAATCAATGCGCGCATAATGATGCTTGCTGAGCGGCGACCGATAATTGCGCGCGGCGAGGCTTTGGAAGTATGCAAGTAAAGAGCCCTTTTTTGTTCTTAATTCCGACAGGGCCTTTCGTCAACTGGACAGATGCGGCCAACTACTGAAGAAGGTGTGGCTGTGGCGTCCGAGCTGAACGGGCGCCAGACGTGTATTTCGACGGAACGTCCAGGCGGCAATACATCAGGCATGAGCAGTTAAAATCTGCAATTTTACTAACACCGAACATGTTTATCCGTTACTTCGCCAATCACTGCGTGCATAATGATGCTTGCTGAGCGGCGACCGATAATTGCGCGCGGCGAGGCTTTGGAAGTATGCAAGTAAAGAGCCCTTTTTTGTTCTTAATTCCGACAGGGCTTTTCGTCAACTGGGTAGATGCGGCCAACTACCGAAGGTGTGGCTGTGGCATCCGATTTGAACGGGCGCGAGACGTGCATTTCGACGGAACGTCCAGGCGACAATACATCAGGCATGAGCAATTAAAATCTGCAATTTGACTAACACCGAACATGTTTATCCGTTACGTCGCCAATCACTGTGTCCATAATGATACTTGCCGAACGGCGATCGGTAATTGCGCGCGGCGAGGAATTGGAAGCATGCAACTAAAGAGCCCGTTCTTTTTCTTAATTCCAATTCCTGCCGTGCTTTTCGTCAACTAGACATATGCGGCCAACTACCGAAGAAGGGGTGGCTATGGCGTCCGGCTTGAAGAGGCGAGAGACCTGTGTTTCGACAGAAGGTCAGGGCGGCAATACATCAGGCAGCGCAATTAAAATCTGCAATTTGACTAACACCGAACATGTTTATCCGTTACGTCGCCAATCACAGTGTCCATAATGATGCTTGCTGAACGGCGACCGATAGTTACGCCCGGCGAGGCCTTGGAAGTATGCAACTAAAGAGCCCGTTCTTGTTCTTAATTCCGAAAGGGCTTTTCGTCAACTGGACAGATGCGGCCAACTACCGAAGAAGGGGTGGCTGTGGCGTCCGAGTTGAACGGGCGCCAGACATGTATTTCGACGGAACGTCCAGGGGGCAATACATCAGGCATGAGCAATTAAAATCTGCAATTTTACTAACACCGAACATGTTTATGCGTTACGTCGCCAATCACTGCGTCCATAATAATGCTTGCCGAACGGCGACCGATAGTTGCGCGCGGCGAGGCTTTGGAAGTATGCAACTAAAGAGCCCGTTTTTGTTCTTAATTCCGAAAGGGCTTTTCGTCAACTGGACAGATGCGGCCAACTACCGAAGAAGGGGTGGCTGTGGCGTCCGAGTTGAACGGGCGCCAGACATGTATTTCGAAGTAACGTCCAGGCGGCAATACATCAGGCACGCGCAAATAAAATCTGCAATTTGACTAACACCGAGCATGTTTATCCGCTACGTCGCCAATCACTGCGTCCATAATCATGCTTGCTGAACGGCGACCGATAATTGCGCGCGGCGAGGCCTTGGAAGTATGCAACTAAAGAGCCCGTTCTTGTTCTTAATTCCTGCCGTGCTTTTCGTCAACTGGACAGATGCGGCCAACTACCGAAGAAGGGGTGGCTGTGGCGTACGAGCTGACCGGGCGCCAGACGTGTATTTCGACGGAACGTCCAGGCGGCAATACATCAGGCATGAGCAATTAAAATCTGCAATTTTACTAACACCGAACATGTTTATGCGTTACGTCGCCAATCACTGCGTCCATAATAATGCTTGCCGAACGGCGACCGATAGTTGCGCGCGGCGAGGCTTTGGAAGTATGCAACTAAAGAGCCCGTTCTTGTTCTTAATTCCTGCAGTGCTTTTCGTCAACTGGACAGATGCGGCCAACTACCGAAGAAGGTGTGGCTGCGGCGTCCGAGTTGAACGGGCGCCAGACGTGTATTTCCCGTAACGTCCAGGCGGCAATACATCAGGCATGCGCAATTAAAATCTGCAATATTACTAACACCGAACATGTTTATCCGCTACGTCGCCAATCACTGCGTCCATAATCATGCTTGCTGAACGGCGACCGATAATTGCGCGCGGCGAGGCCTTGGAAGTATGCAACTAAAGAGCCCGTTCTTGTTCTTAATTCCTGCCGTGCTTTTCGTCAACTGGACAGATGCGCCCAACTATCGAAGAAGGTGTGACTGTGGCGTCGGAGTTGAACGGGCGCCGGACGTGTATTTCGACGGAACGTACAGGCGGCAATACATCAGGCATGAGCAAGTAAAATCTGCAATTTTACTAACACCGAACATGTTTATCCGTTACGTAGCCAATCACTGCGTGCATAATGATGCTTGCTGAGCGGCGACCGATAATTCCACGAGGCGAGGCCTTGGAAGTATGCAACTAAAGAGCCCGTTCTTGTTCTTAATTCCTGCAGTGCTTTTCGTCAACTGGACAGATGCGGCCAACTACCGAAGAAGGTGTGGCTGTGGCGTCAGAGCTGAACGGGCGCCAGACGTGTATTTTGACGGAACGTCCAGCCGGCAATACATCAGGCATGAGCAATTAAAATCTGCAATTTGACTAACACCGAACATGTTTATTCGTTACGTCGCCAATCACTGCGTGCATAATGATGCTTGCTGAGCGGCGACCGATAATTGAGCGCGGCGAGGCTTTGGAAGTATGCAAGTAAAGAGCCCTTTCTTGTTCCTACTTCCGACAGGGCTTTTCGTCAACTGGGCAGATGCGTAACATGTGTTGCAGCGCGAACCACAAGAAGGGACGACGACAGACAGAGTGAAAAGAGCGCTGACTTCCAACTATTTATTTTCCTGATAGGCCACGCATTTATACACATTTGAACCTTCAGCAGGAAAGGGCAGGCAAAGCAATCAGCATGAAAGGCAAAGGAGATTAGGACAATCACCATCGATCCAGAAACTTCAGCTCTTTCTTGGTTAGAACAACTGATGGCATGCTTACACACCTGTCCTCTGCACGAGCAATACCTGCCGCCTCTATTATCTCCCTAACACACTGATCATTGTGTCGAGCAACGATTGTGCTTTTTTGGAACGCAGGCGCGCAAGGTTTTCAGCGGCGACGTGCAGACTCATTGCCACAATTACGACAGTGCGTGCTAAGATGGCCCTGGTCACCATCATTTACATTCTTGTTGTGTTCTTTCAATCTGGTATCCCTTCTTGTGGTTCGCGCTGCAACACATGTTAGATATGAACCAACTAGCCCGCCAAGCAGCCATTCTGGACAGATGCGGCCAACTACCGAAGAAGGTGTGGCTGTGGCGTCAGAGCTGAACGGGCGCCAGACGTGTATTTTGACGGAACGTCCAGCCGGCAATACATCAGGCATGCGCAATTAAAATCTGCAATTTGACTAACACCGGACATGTTTATCCGTTACGTCGCCAATCACTGCGTGCATAATGATGCTTGCTGAGCGGCGACCGATAATTGCGCGCGGCGAGGCTTTGGAAGTATGCAAGTAAAGAGCCCTTTCTTGTTCCTACTTCCGACAGGGCTTTTCGTCAACTGGACAGAAGCGGCCAACTACCGAAGGTGTGGCTGTGGCATCCGATTTGAACGGGCGCGAGACGTGTATATTGACGGAACGTCCAGGCGACAATACATCAGGCGTGCGCAATTAAAATCTGCAATTTGACTAACACCGAACATGTTTATCCGTTACGTCGCCAATCACTGTGTCCATAATGATACTTGCTGGACGGCGACCGATAATTGTGCGCGGCGAGGCCTTGGAAGTATGCAACTAAAGAGCCCGTTCTTGTTCTTAAATCCTGCCGTGCTATTCGTCAACTGGACAGATGCGGCCAACTACCGAAGAAGGTGTGGCTGTGGCGTCCGAGTTGAACGGGCGCCAGACGTGTATTTCGACGGAACGTCCAGGCGGCATTACATCAGGCATGCGCAATTAAAATCTGCAATTTGACTAAAACCGAACATGTTTATCCGTTACGTCGCCAATCACTCCGTGCATAATGATGCTTTCTGAACGTCGACCGATAATTGCGCGCGCGAGGCCTTGGAAGTATGCAACTAAAGAGCCCGTTCTTGTTCTTAATTCTTGCCGTGCTTTTCGTCAACAGGACAGATGCGGCCAACTACCGAAGAAGGTGTGGCTGTGGCGTCCGAGATGAACGGTCGCCAGACGTGTATTTCGACGGAACGTCCAGGCGGCAATACATCAGGCATGAGCAATTAAAATCTGCAATTTTACTAACACCGAACGTGTTTATCCGTTACGTCGCCAATCACTGCGTGCATAATGATCCTTGCTGAGCGGCGACCGATAATTTCGCGCGGCGAGGCTTTGGAAGTATGCAAGAAAAGAGCCCTTTCTAGTTCTTAATTCCGACAGGGCTTTTCGTCAACTGGACAGATGCGGCCAACTACCGAAGGTGTGGCTGTGGCATCCGATTTGAGCGGGCGCGAGACGTGTATTTCGACGGAACGTCCAGGCGACAATACATCAGGCATGCGCAATTAAAATCTGCAATTTGACTAACACCGAACATGTTTATCCGTTACGTCGTCAATCACTGCGTCCATAATGATGCTTGCTGAGCGGCGACCGATAATCGCGCGCGGCGAGGCTTTCGAAGTATGCAACTAAAGAGCCCGTTCTTGTTCTTAAATCCTGCCGTGCTTTTCGTCAACTGGACAGATGCGGCAACTACAGAAGAAGGTGTGGCTGTGGCGTGCGGTTTGAACGGGCGAGAGACCTGTGTTTCGACAGAATGTCCAGGCGGCAATACATCAGGCATGCGCAATTAAAATCTGCAAATTTACTAACACCGAACATGTTTATCCGTTACGTCGCCAATCACTACGTCCATAATGATGCTTGCTGAACGGCTATCGATAATTGCGCGCGGCGAGGAATTGGAAGCATGCAACTAAAGAGCCCGTTCTTTTTCTTAATTCCAATTCCTTCCGTGCTTTTCGTCCACTCGACAGATGCGTCCAACTACCTAAGAAGGTGTGGATGTGGCGTCCGAGTTGAACGGGCGCGAGACCTGTATTTCGATGGAACGTCCAGGCGGCAATACATCAGGCATGGGCAATTAAAATCCGAAATTTGACTAACACCGAACATGTTTATCCGTTACGTCGCCAATCACTGCGTCCATAATGATGCTTGCTGAACGGCACCGATAATTGCCCGCGGGGAGGCTTTGAAAGTATGCAACTAAAGAGCCCGTTCTTGTTCTTAATTCTTGCTGTGCTTTTCGTCAACAGGACAGATGCGGCCAACTACTGAAGGTGTGGCTGTGGCATCCGATTTGAAAGGGCCCGAGACATGTATTTCGACGGAATGTCCAGGCGACAATACATCAGGCATGAGCAATTAAAATCTGCAATTTTACTAACACCGAACATGTTTATCCGTTACGTCGCCAATCAATGCGCGCATAATGATGCTTGCTGAGCGGCGACCGATAATTGCGCGCGGCGAGGCTTTGGAAGTATGCAAGTAAAGAGCCGTTTTTTGTTCTTAATTCCGACAGGGCCTTTCGTCAACTGGACAGATGCGGCCAACTACTGAAGAAGGTGTGGCTGTGGTGTCCGAGCTGAACGGGCGCCAGACGTGTATTTCGACGGAACGTCCAGGCGGCAATACACAAGGCATGAGCAGTTAAAATCTGCAATTTTACTAACACCGAACATGTTTATCCGTTACTTCGCCAATCACTGCGTGCATAATGATGCTTGCTGAGCGGCGACCGATAATTGCGCGCGGCGAGGCTTTGGAAGTATGCAAGTAAAGAGCCCTTTTTTGTTCTTAATTCCGACAGGGCTTTTCGTCAACTGGGTAGATGCGGCCAACTACCGAAGGTGTGGCTGTGGCATCCGATTTGAACGGGCGCGAGACGTGCATTTCGACGGAACGACCAGGCGACAATACATCAGGCACGCGCAAATAAAATCTGCAATTTGACTAACACCGAACATGTTTATCCGTTACGTCGCCAATCACTGTGTCCATAATGATACTTGCCGAACGGCGATCGGTAATTGCGCGCGGCGAGGAATTGGAAGCATGCAACTAAAGAGCCCGTTCTTTTTCTTAATTCCAATTCCTGCCGTGCTTTTCGTCAACTAGACATATGCGGCCAACTACCGAAGAAGGGGTGGCTATGGCGTCCGGCTTGAAGAGGCGAGAGACCTGTGTTTCGACAGAAGGTCAGGGCGGCAATACATCAGGCAGCGCAATTAAAATCTGCAATTTGACTAACACCGAACATGTTTATCCGTTACGTCGCCAATCACAGTGTCCATAATGATGCTTGCTGAACGGCGACCGATAGTTACGCCCGGCGAGGCCTTGGAAGTATGCAACTAAAGAGCCCGTTCTTGTTCTTAATTCCGAAAGGGCTTTTCGTCAACTGGACAGATGCGGCCAACTACCGAAGAAGGGGTGGCTGTGGCGTCCGAGTTGAACGGGCGCCAGACATGTATTTCGACGGAACGTCCAGGGGGCAATACATCAGGCATGAGCAATTAAAATCTGCAATTTTACTAACACCGAACATGTTTATCCGTTACGTCGCCAATCACTGCGTCCATAATGATGCTTGCTGAGCGGCGACCGATAATCGCGCGCGGCGAGGCTTTCGAAGTATGCAACTAAAGAGCCCGTTCTTGTTCTTAAATCCTGCCGTGCTTTTCGTCAACTGGACAGATGCGGCAACTACAGAAGAAGGTGTGGCTGTGGCGTGCGGTTTGAACGGGCGAGAGACCTGTGTTTCGACAGAATGTCCAGGCGGCAATACATCAGGCATGCGCAATTAAAATCTGCAAATTTACTAACACCGAACATGTTTATCCGTTACGTCGCCAATCACTACGTCCATAATGATGCTTGATGAACGGCTATCGATAATTGCGCGCGGCGAGGAATTGGAAGCATGCAACTAAAGAGCCCGTTCTTTTTCTTAATTCCAATTCCTTCCGTGCTTTTCGTCAGCTGGACAGAAGCGGCCAACTACTGAAGAAGGTGTGGCTGTGGAGTCCAGTTTGAACGGGCGAGGGACCTGTGTTTCGAGAGAACGGCGAGGCGGCAAGACATCAGGCATACGCAATTAAAATCTGCAATTTGACAAACACCGAACATGTTTATCTGTTACGTCGCCAATCACTGCGTCCATATTGATGCTTGCTGAACGGCGACAAAAAATTGCGCACGGTGAGGCTTTGGAAGTATGCAACTAAAGAGCCCGTTCTAGTTCTTAATTCCGACAGAGCTGTTCGTCCACTGGACAGATGCGTCCAACTACCGAAGAAGGTGTGGATGTGGCGTCCGAGTTGAACGGACGCCAGACGTGTATTTCGATGGAACGTCCAAGCGGCAATACATCAGGCATGCGCAATTAAAATCTGCAATTTGACTAACACCGAAAATGTCTATCCGTTACGTCGCCAATCACTGCATCCATAATGATGCTTGCTGAGCGGCGACCGCTAATCGCGCGCGGCGAGGCTTTGAAAGTATGCAACTAAAGAGCCCGTTCTTGTTCTTAATTCCTGCCGTGCTTTTCGGCAACTGGGCAGATGCGGCCAACTAACGAAGAAGATGTCGCTGTGGCGTCCGAGTTAAACGGTCGCCAGACGTTTATTTCGACGGAACGTCCAGGCGACAATACATCAGGCATGAGCAATTAAAATCTGCAATTTTACTAACACCGAACATGTTTATCCGTTACGTCGCCAATCACTGCGTCCATAATGATGTTTGCTGAGCGGCGACCGATAATTGCACGCTGCGAGGCTTTGGAAGTATGCAACTAAAGAGCCCGTTCTTGTTCTTAATTCTTGCCGTGCTTTTCGTCAACAGGACAGATGCGACCAACTACCGAAGAAGGTGTGGCTGTGGCGTCCGAGCTGAACTGGCGCCACACGTGTATTTTGAGGGAACGTCCAGGCGTTAATATATCAGGCATGAGCAATTAAAATCTGCAATTTGACTAACACCGAACATGTTTATCCGTTACGTCGCCAATCACTGCGTGCATAATGATGCTTGCTGAGCGGCGACCGATAATTGCGCGCGGCGAGGCTTTCGAACTATGCAAGTAAAGAGCCCTTTCTTGTTCTTAATTCCGACAGGGACTTTCGTCAACTGGACAGATGAGGCCAACTACCGACGGTGTGGCTGTGGCATCCGATTTGAACGGGCGCGACACGTGTATTTCGAAGGAATGTCTAGGCGACAATACATCAAGCATGAGCAATTAAAATCTGCAATTTGACTAACACTGAACATGTTTATCTGTTACGTCGCCAATCACTGCGTGCATAATGATGCTTGCTGAGCGGCGACCGATAATTGCACGCGGCGAGGCTTTGGAAGTATGCAACTAATGAGCCCGTTCTAGTTCTTAATTCCGACAGGGCTCTTCGTCCACTCGACAGATGCGTCCAACTACCTAAGAAGGTGTGGATGTGGCGTCCGAGTTGAACGGGCGCGAGACCTGCATTTCGAAGGAACGTCCAGGCGGCAATACATCAGGCATGGGCAATTAAAATCCGAAATTTGACTAACACCGAACATGTTTATCCGTTACGTCGCCAATCACTGCGTCCATAATGATGCTTGCTGAACGGCACCGATAATTGCCCGCGGGGAGGCTTTGAAAGTATGCAACTAAAGAGCCCGTTCTTGTTCTTAATTCTTGCTGTGCTTTTCGTCAACAGGACAGATGCGGCCAACTACTGAAGGTGTGGCTGTGGCATCCGATTTGAACGGGCGCGAGACGTGTATTTCGACGGAACGTCCAGGCGACAATACATCAGGCATGAGCAATTAAAATCTGCAATTTCACTAACACCGAACATGTTTATCCGTTACGTCGCCAATCAATGCGCGCATAATGATGCTTGCTGAGCGGCGACCGATAATTGCGCGCGGCGAGGCTTTGGAAGTATGCAAGTAAAGAGCCCTTTTTTGTTCTTAATTCCGACAGGGCCTTTCGTCAACTGGACAGATGCGGCCAACTACTGAAGAAGGTGTGGATGTGGCGTCCGAGTTGAACGGACGCCAGACGTGTATTTCGATGGAACGTCCAAGCGGCAATACATCAGGCATGCGCAATTAAAATCTGCAATTTGACTAACACCGAAAATGTCTATCCGTTACGTCGCCAATCACTGCATCCATAATGATGCTTGCTGAGCGGCGACCGCTAATCGCGCGCGGCGAGGCTTTGAAAGTATGCAACTAAAGAGCCCGTTCTTGTTCTTAATTCCTGCCGTGCTTTTCGGCAACTGGGCAGATGCGGCCAACTAACGAAGAAGATGTCGCTGTGGCGTCCGAGTTAAACGGTCGCCAGACGTTTATTTCGACGGAACGTCCAGGCGACAATACATCAGGCATGAGCAATTAAAATCTGCAATTTTACTAACACCGAACATGTTTATCCGTTACGTCGCCAATCACTGCGTCCATAATGATGTTTGCTGAGCGGCGACCGATAATTGCACGCTGCGAGGCTTTGGAAGTATGCAACTAAAGAGCCCGTTCTTGTTCTTAATTCTTGCCGTGCTTTTCGTCAACAGGACAGATGCGACCAACTACCGAAGAAGGTGTGGCTGTGGCGTCCGAGCTGAACTGGCGCCACACGTGTATTTTGAGGGAACGTCCAGGCGTTAATATATCAGGCATGAGCAATTAAAATCTGCAATTTGACTAACACCGAACATGTTTATCCGTTACGTCGCCAATCACTGCGTGCATAATGATGCTTGCTGAGCGGCGACCGATAATTGCGCGCGGCGAGGCTTTCGAACTATGCAAGTAAAGAGCCCTTTCTTGTTCTTAATTCCGACAGGGACTTTCGTCAACTGGACAGATGAGGCCAACTACCGACGGTGTGGCTGTGGCATCCGATTTGAACGGGCGCGACACGTGTATTTCGAAGGAATGTCTAGGCGACAATACATCAAGCATGAGCAATTAAAATCTGCAATTTGACTAACACTGAACATGTTTATCCGTTACGTCGCCAATCACTACGTCCATAATGATGCTTGCTGAACGGCTATCGATAATTGCGCGCGGCGAGGAATTGGAAGCATGCAACTAAAGAGCCCGTTCTTTTTCTTAATTCCAATTCCTTCCGTGCTTTTCGTCCACTCGACAGATGCGTCCAACTACCTAAGAAGGTGTGGATGTGGCGTCCGAGTTGAACGGGCGCGAGACCTGTATTTCGATGGAACGTCCAGGCGGCAATACATCAGGCATGGGCAATTAAAATCCGAAATTTGACTAACACCGAACATGTTTATCCGTTACGTCGCCAATCACTGCGTCCATAATGATGCTTGCTGAACGGCACCGATAATTGCCCGCGGGGAGGCTTTGAAAGTATGCAACTAAAGAGCCCGTTCTTGTTCTTAATTCTTGCTGTGCTTTTCGTCAACAGGACAGATGCGGCCAACTACTGAAGGTGTGGCTGTGGCATCCGATTTGAAAGGGCCCGAGACATGTATTTCGACGGAATGTCCAGGCGACAATACATCAGGCATGAGCAATTAAAATCTGCAATTTTACTAACACCGAACATGTTTATCCGTTACGTCGCCAATCAATGCGCGCATAATGATGCTTGCTGAGCGGCGACCGATAATTGCGCGCGGCGAGGCTTTGGAAGTATGCAAGTAAAGAGCCGTTTTTTGTTCTTAATTCCGACAGGGCCTTTCGTCAACTGGACAGATGCGGCCAACTACTGAAGAAGGTGTGGCTGTGGTGTCCGAGCTGAACGGGCGCCAGACGTGTATTTCGACGGAACGTCCAGGCGGCAATACACAAGGCATGAGCAGTTAAAATCTGCAATTTTACTAACACCGAACATGTTTATCCGTTACTTCGCCAATCACTGCGTGCATAATGATGCTTGCTGAGCGGCGACCGATAATTGCGCGCGGCGAGGCTTTGGAAGTATGCAAGTAAAGAGCCCTTTTTTGTTCTTAATTCCGACAGGGCTTTTCGTCAACTGGGTAGATGCGGCCAACTACCGAAGGTGTGGCTGTGGCATCCGATTTGAACGGGCGCGAGACGTGCATTTCGACGGAACGACCAGGCGACAATACATCAGGCACGCGCAAATAAAATCTGCAATTTGACTAACACCGAACATGTTTATCCGTTACGTCGCCAATCACTGTGTCCATAATGATACTTGCCGAACGGCGATCGGTAATTGCGCGCGGCGAGGAATTGGAAGCATGCAACTAAAGAGCCCGTTCTTTTTCTTAATTCCAATTCCTGCCGTGCTTTTCGTCAACTAGACATATGCGGCCAACTACCGAAGAAGGGGTGGCTATGGCGTCCGGCTTGAAGAGGCGAGAGACCTGTGTTTCGACAGAAGGTCAGGGCGGCAATACATCAGGCAGCGCAATTAAAATCTGCAATTTGACTAACACCGAACATGTTTATCCGTTACGTCGCCAATCACAGTGTCCATAATGATGCTTGCTGAACGGCGACCGATAGTTACGCCCGGCGAGGCCTTGGAAGTATGCAACTAAAGAGCCCGTTCTTGTTCTTAATTCCGAAAGGGCTTTTCGTCAACTGGACAGATGCGGCCAACTACCGAAGAAGGGGTGGCTGTGGCGTCCGAGTTGAACGGGCGCCAGACATGTATTTCGACGGAACGTCCAGGGGGCAATACATCAGGCATGAGCAATTAAAATCTGCAATTTTACTAACACCGAACATGTTTATCCGTTACGTCGCCAATCACTGCGTCCATAATGATGCTTGCTGAGCGGCGACCGATAATCGCGCGCGGCGAGGCTTTCGAAGTATGCAACTAAAGAGCCCGTTCTTGTTCTTAAATCCTGCCGTGCTTTTCGTCAACTGGACAGATGCGGCAACTACAGAAGAAGGTGTGGCTGTGGCGTGCGGTTTGAACGGGCGAGAGACCTGTGTTTCGACAGAATGTCCAGGCGGCAATACATCAGGCATGCGCAATTAAAATCTGCAAATTTACTAACACCGAACATGTTTATCCGTTACGTCGCCAATCACTACGTCCATAATGATGCTTGATGAACGGCTATCGATAATTGCGCGCGGCGAGGAATTGGAAGCATGCAACTAAAGAGCCCGTTCTTTTTCTTAATTCCAATTCCTTCCGTGCTTTTCGTCAGCTGGACAGAAGCGGCCAACTACTGAAGAAGGTGTGGCTGTGGAGTCCAGTTTGAACGGGCGAGGGACCTGTGTTTCGAGAGAACGGCGAGGCGGCAAGACATCAGGCATACGCAATTAAAATCTGCAATTTGACAAACACCGAACATGTTTATCTGTTACGTCGCCAATCACTGCGTCCATATTGATGCTTGCTGAACGGCGACAAAAAATTGCGCACGGTGAGGCTTTGGAAGTATGCAACTAAAGAGCCCGTTCTAGTTCTTAATTCCGACAGAGCTGTTCGTCCACTGGACAGATGCGTCCAACTACCGAAGAAGGTGTGGATGTGGCGTCCGAGTTGAACGGACGCCAGACGTGTATTTCGATGGAACGTCCAAGCGGCAATACATCAGGCATGCGCAATTAAAATCTGCAATTTGACTAACACCGAAAATGTCTATCCGTTACGTCGCCAATCACTGCATCCATAATGATGCTTGCTGAGCGGCGACCGCTAATCGCGCGCGGCGAGGCTTTGAAAGTATGCAACTAAAGAGCCCGTTCTTGTTCTTAATTCCTGCCGTGCTTTTCGGCAACTGGGCAGATGCGGCCAACTAACGAAGAAGATGTCGCTGTGGCGTCCGAGTTAAACGGTCGCCAGACGTTTATTTCGACGGAACGTCCAGGCGACAATACATCAGGCATGAGCAATTAAAATCTGCAATTTTACTAACACCGAACATGTTTATCCGTTACGTCGCCAATCACTGCGTCCATAATGATGTTTGCTGAGCGGCGACCGATAATTGCACGCTGCGAGGCTTTGGAAGTATGCAACTAAAGAGCCCGTTCTTGTTCTTAATTCTTGCCGTGCTTTTCGTCAACAGGACAGATGCGACCAACTACCGAAGAAGGTGTGGCTGTGGCGTCCGAGCTGAACTGGCGCCACACGTGTATTTTGAGGGAACGTCCAGGCGTTAATATATCAGGCATGAGCAATTAAAATCTGCAATTTGACTAACACCGAACATGTTTATCCGTTACGTCGCCAATCACTGCGTGCATAATGATGCTTGCTGAGCGGCGACCGATAATTGCGCGCGGCGAGGCTTTCGAACTATGCAAGTAAAGAGCCCTTTCTTGTTCTTAATTCCGACAGGGACTTTCGTCAACTGGACAGATGAGGCCAACTACCGACGGTGTGGCTGTGGCATCCGATTTGAACGGGCGCGACACGTGTATTTCGAAGGAATGTCTAGGCGACAATACATCAAGCATGAGCAATTAAAATCTGCAATTTGACTAACACTGAACATGTTTATCTGTTACGTCGCCAATCACTGCGTGCATAATGATGCTTGCTGAGCGGCGACCGATAATTGCACGCGGCGAGGCTTTGGAAGTATGCAACTAATGAGCCCGTTCTAGTTCTTAATTCCGACAGGGCTCTTCGTCCACTCGACAGATGCGTCCAACTACCTAAGAAGGTGTGGATGTGGCGTCCGAGTTGAACGGGCGCGAGACCTGCATTTCGAAGGAACGTCCAGGCGGCAATACATCAGGCATGGGCAATTAAAATCCGAAATTTGACTAACACCGAACATGTTTATCCGTTACGTCGCCAATCACTGCGTCCATAATGATGCTTGCTGAACGGCACCGATAATTGCCCGCGGGGAGGCTTTGAAAGTATGCAACTAAAGAGCCCGTTCTTGTTCTTAATTCTTGCTGTGCTTTTCGTCAACAGGACAGATGCGGCCAACTACTGAAGGTGTGGCTGTGGCATCCGATTTGAACGGGCGCGAGACGTGTATTTCGACGGAACGTCCAGGCGACAATACATCAGGCATGAGCAATTAAAATCTGCAATTTCACTAACACCGAACATGTTTATCCGTTACGTCGCCAATCAATGCGCGCATAATGATGCTTGCTGAGCGGCGACCGATAATTGCGCGCGGCGAGGCTTTGGAAGTATGCAAGTAAAGAGCCCTTTTTTGTTCTTAATTCCGACAGGGCCTTTCGTCAACTGGACAGATGCGGCCAACTACTGAAGAAGGTGTGGATGTGGCGTCCGAGTTGAACGGACGCCAGACGTGTATTTCGATGGAACGTCCAAGCGGCAATACATCAGGCATGCGCAATTAAAATCTGCAATTTGACTAACACCGAAAATGTCTATCCGTTACGTCGCCAATCACTGCATCCATAATGATGCTTGCTGAGCGGCGACCGCTAATCGCGCGCGGCGAGGCTTTGAAAGTATGCAACTAAAGAGCCCGTTCTTGTTCTTAATTCCTGCCGTGCTTTTCGGCAACTGGGCAGATGCGGCCAACTAACGAAGAAGATGTCGCTGTGGCGTCCGAGTTAAACGGTCGCCAGACGTTTATTTCGACGGAACGTCCAGGCGACAATACATCAGGCATGAGCAATTAAAATCTGCAATTTTACTAACACCGAACATGTTTATCCGTTACGTCGCCAATCACTGCGTCCATAATGATGTTTGCTGAGCGGCGACCGATAATTGCACGCTGCGAGGCTTTGGAAGTATGCAACTAAAGAGCCCGTTCTTGTTCTTAATTCTTGCCGTGCTTTTCGTCAACAGGACAGATGCGACCAACTACCGAAGAAGGTGTGGCTGTGGCGTCCGAGCTGAACTGGCGCCACACGTGTATTTTGAGGGAACGTCCAGGCGTTAATATATCAGGCATGAGCAATTAAAATCTGCAATTTGACTAACACCGAACATGTTTATCCGTTACGTCGCCAATCACTGCGTGCATAATGATGCTTGCTGAGCGGCGACCGATAATTGCGCGCGGCGAGGCTTTCGAACTATGCAAGTAAAGAGCCCTTTCTTGTTCTTAATTCCGACAGGGACTTTCGTCAACTGGACAGATGAGGCCAACTACCGACGGTGTGGCTGTGGCATCCGATTTGAACGGGCGCGACACGTGTATTTCGAAGGAATGTCTAGGCGACAATACATCAAGCATGAGCAATTAAAATCTGCAATTTGACTAACACTGAACATGTTTATCTGTTACGTCGCCAATCACTGCGTGCATAATGATGCTTGCTGAGCGGCGACCGATAATTGCACGCGGCGAGGCTTTGGAAGTATGCAACTAATGAGCCCGTTCTAGTTCTTAATTCCGACAGGGCTCTTCGTCCACTCGACAGATGCGTCCAACTACCTAAGAAGGTGTGGATGTGGCGTCCGAGTTGAACGGGCGCGAGACCTGCATTTCGAAGGAACGTCCAGGCGGCAATACATCAGGCATGGGCAATTAAAATCCGAAATTTGACTAACACCGAACATGTTTATCCGTTACGTCGCCAATCACTGCGTCCATAATGATGCTTGCTGAACGGCACCGATAATTGCCCGCGGGGAGGCTTTGAAAGTATGCAACTAAAGAGCCCGTTCTTGTTCTTAATTCTTGCTGTGCTTTTCGTCAACAGGACAGATGCGGCCAACTACTGAAGGTGTGGCTGTGGCATCCGATTTGAACGGGCGCGAGACGTGTATTTCGACGGAACGTCCAGGCGACAATACATCAGGCATGAGCAATTAAAATCTGCAATTTCACTAACACCGAACATGTTTATCCGTTACGTCGCCAATCAATGCGCGCATAATGATGCTTGCTGAGCGGCGACCGATAATTGCGCGCGGCGAGGCTTTGGAAGTATGCAAGTAAAGAGCCCTTTTTTGTTCTTAATTCCGACAGGGCCTTTCGTCAACTGGACAGATGCGGCCAACTACTGAAGAAGGTGTGGCTGTGGCGTCCGAGCTGAACGGGCGCCAGACGTGTATTTCGACGGAACGTCCAGGCGGCAATACATCAGGCATGAGCAGTTAAAATCTGCAATTTTACTAACACCGAACATGTTTATCCGTTACTTCGCCAATCACTGCGTGCATAATGATGCTTGCTGAGCGGCGACCGATAATTGCGCGCGGCGAGGCTTTGGAAGTATGCAAGTAAAGAGCCCTTTTTTGTTCTTAATTCCGACAGGGCTTTTCGTCAACTGGGTAGATGCGGCCAACTACCGAAGGTGTGGCTGTGGCATCCGATTTGAACGGGCGCGAGACGTGCATTTCGACGGAACGTCCAGGCGACAATACATCAGGCATGAGCAATTAAAATCTGCAATTTGACTAACACCGAACATGCTTATCCGTTACGTCGCCAATCACTGTGTCCATAATGATACTTGCCGAACGGCGATCGGTAATTGCGCGCGGCGAGGAATTGGAAGCATGCAACTAAAGAGCCCGTTCTTTTTCTTAATTCCAATTCCTGCCGTGCTTTTCGTCAACTAGACATATGCGGCCAACTACCGAAGAAGGGGTGGCTATGGCGTCCGGCTTGAAGAGGCGAGAGACCTGTGTTTCGACAGAAGGTCAGGGCGGCAATACATCAGGCAGCGCAATTAAAATCTGCAATTTGACTAACACCGAACATGTTTATCCGTTACGTCGCCAATCACAGTGTCCATAATGATGCTTGCTGAACGGCGACCGATAGTTACGCCCGGCGAGGCCTTGGAAGTATGCAACTAAAGAGCCCGTTCTTGTTCTTAATTCCGAAAGGGCTTTTCGTCAACTGGACAGATGCGGCCAACTACCGAAGAAGGGGTGGCTGTGGCGTCCGAGTTGAACGGGCGCCAGACATGTATTTCGACGGAACGTCCAGGGGGCAATACATCAGGCATGAGCAATTAAAATCTGCAATTTTACTAACACCGAACATGTTTATGCGTTACGTCGCCAATCACTGCGTCCATAATAATGCTTGCCGAACGGCGACCGATAGTTGCGCGCGGCGAGGCTTTGGAAGTATGCAACTAAAGAGCCCGTTTTTGTTCTTAATTCCGAAAGGGCTTTTCGTCAACTGGACAGATGCGGCCAACTACCGAAGAAGGGGTGGCTGTGGCGTCCGAGTTGAACGGGCGCCAGACATGTATTTCGACGTAACGTCCAGGCGGCAATACATCAGGCACGCGCAAATAAAATCTGCAATTTGACTAACACCGAGCATGTTTATCCTTTACGTCGCCAATCACTGCGTCCATAATGATGCTTGCTGAGCGGCGACCGATCATTGCGCGCGGCGAGGCTTTGGAAGTATGCAACTAAAGAGCCCGTTCTTGTTCTTAATTCCTGCCGTGCTTTTCGTCAACTGGACAGATGCGGCCAACTACCGAAGAAGGTGTGGCTGCGGCATCCGAGTTGAACGGGCGCCAGACGTGTATTTCCCGTAACGTCCAGGCGGCAATACATCAGGCATGCGCAATTAAAATCTGCAATATTGCTAACACCGAAAATGTTTATCCGCTACGTCGCCAATCACTGCGTCCATAATCATGCTTGCTGAACGGCGACCGATAATTGCGCGCGGCGAGGCCTTGGAAGTATGCAACTAAAGAGCCCGTTCTTGTTCTTAATTCCTGCCGTGCTTTTCGTCAACTGGACAGATGCGGCCAACTACCGAAGAAGGGGTGGCTGTGGCGTACGAGCTGACCGGGCGCCAGACGTGTATTTCGACGGAACGTCCAGGCGGCAATACATCAGGCATGAGCAATTAAAATCTGCAATTTTACTAACACCGAACATGTTTATGCGTTACGTCGCCAATCACTGCGTCCATAATAATGCTTGCCGAACGGCGACCGATAGTTGCGCGCGGCGAGGCTTTGGAAGTATGCAACTAAAGAGCCCGTTCTTGTTCTTAATTCCTGCAGTGCTTTTCGTCAACTGGACAGATGCGGCCAACTACCGAAGAAGGTGTGGCTGCGGCGTCCGAGTTGAACGGGCGCCAGACGTGTATTTCCCGTAACGTCCAGGCGGCAATACATCAGGCATGCGCAATTAAAATCTGCAATATTACTAACACCGAACATGTTTATCCGCTACGTCGCCAATCACTGCGTCCATAATCATGCTTGCTGAACGGCGACCGATAATTGCGCGCGGCGAGGCCTTGGAAGTATGCAACTAAAGAGCCCGTTCTTGTTCTTAATTCCTGCCGTGCTTTTCGTCAACTGGACAGATGCGCCCAACTATCGAAGAAGGTGTGACTGTGGCGTCGGAGTTGAACGGGCGCCGGACGTGTATTTCGACGGAACGTACAGGCGGCAATACATCAGGCATGAGCAAGTAAAATCTGCAATTTTACTAACACCGAACATGTTTATCCGTTACGTAGCCAATCACTGCGTGCATAATGATGCTTGCTGAGCGGCGACCGATAATTCCACGAGGCGAGGCCTTGGAAGTATGCAACTAAAGAGCCCGTTCTTGTTCTTAATTCCTGCAGTGCTTTTCGTCAACTGGACAGATGCGGCCAACTACCGAAGAAGGTGTGGCTGTGGCGTCAGAGCTGAACGGGCGCCAGACGTGTATTTTGACGGAACGTCCAGCCGGCAATACATCAGGCATGAGCAATTAAAATCTGCAATTTGACTAACACCGAACATGTTTATTCGTTACGTCGCCAATCACTGCGTGCATAATGATGCTTGCTGAGCGGCGACCGATAATTGAGCGCGGCGAGGCTTTGGAAGTATGCAAGTAAAGAGCCCTTTCTTGTTCCTACTTCCGACAGGGCTTTTCGTCAACTGGGCAGATGCGTAACATGTGTTGCAGCGCGAACCACAAGAAGGGACGACGACAGACAGAGTGAAAAGAGCGCTGACTTCCAACTATTTATTTTCCTGATAGGCCACGCATTTATACACATTTGAACCTTCAGCAGGAAAGGGCAGGCAAAGCAATCAGCATGAAAGGCAAAGGAGATTAGGACAATCACCATCGATCCAGAAACTTCAGCTCTTTCTTGGTTAGAACAACTGATGGCATGCTTACACACCTGTCCTCTGCACGAGCAATACCTGCCGCCTCTATTATCTCCCTAACACACTGATCATTGTGTCGAGCAACGATTGTGCTTTTTTGGAACGCAGGCGCGCAAGGTTTTCTGCGGCGACGTGCAGACTCATTGCCACAATTACGACAGTGCGTGCTAAGATGGCCCTGGTCACCATCATTTACATTCTTGTTGTGTTCTTTCAATCTGGTATCCCTTCTTGTGGTTCGCGCTGCAACACATGTTAGATATGAACCAACTAGCCCGCCAAGCAGCCATTCTGGACAGATGCGGCCAACTACCGAAGAAGGTGTGGCTGTGGCGTCAGAGCTGAACGGGCGCCAGACGTGTATTTTGACGGAACGTCCAGCCGGCAATACATCAGGCATGCGCAATTAAAATCTGCAATTTGACTAACACCGGACATGTTTATCCGTTACGTCGCCAATCACTGCGTGCATAATGATGCTTGCTGAGCGGCGACCGATAATTGCGCGCGGCGAGGCTTTGGAAGTATGCAAGTAAAGAGCCCTTTCTTGTTCCTACTTCCGACAGGCCTTTTCGTCAACTGGACAGAAGCGGCCAACTACCGAAGGTGTGGCTGTGGCATCCGATTTGAACGGGCGCGAGACGTGTATATTGACGGAACGTCCAGGCGACAATACATCAGGCATGCGCAATTAAAATCTGCAATTTGACTAACACCGAACATGTTTATCCGTTACGTCGCCAATCACTGTGTCCATAATGATACTTGCTGGACGGCGACCGATAATTGTGCGCGGCGAGGCCTTGGAAGTATGCAACTAAAGAGCCCGTTCTTGTTCTTAAATCCTGCCGTGCTATTCGTCAACTGGACAGATGCGGCCAACTACCGAAGAAGGTGTGGCTGTGGCGTCCGAGTTGAACGGGCGCCAGACGTGTATTTCGACGGAACGTCCAGGCGGCATTACATCAGGCATGCGCAATTAAAATCTGCAATTTGACTAAAACCGAACATGTTTATCCGTTACGTCGCCAATCACTCCGTGCATAATGATGCTTTCTGAACGTCGACCGATAATTGCGCGCGCGAGGCCTTGGAAGTATGCAACTAAAGAGCCCGTTCTTGTTCTTAATTCTTGCCGTGCTTTTCGTCAACAGGACAGATGCGGCCAACTACCGAAGAAGGTGTGGCTGTGGCGTCCGAGATGAACGGTCGCCAGACGTGTATTTCGACGGAACGTCCAGGCGGCAATACATCAGGCATGAGCAATTAAAATCTGCAATTTTACTAACACCGAACGTGTTTATCCGTTACGTCGCCAATCACTGCGTGCATAATGATCCTTGCTGAGCGGCGACCGATAATTTCGCGCGGCGAGGCTTTGGAAGTATGCAAGAAAAGAGCCCTTTCTAGTTCTTAATTCCGACAGGGCTTTTCGTCAACTGGACAGATGCGGCCAACTACCGAAGGTGTGGCTGTGGCATCCGATTTGAGCGGGCGCGAGACGTGTATTTCGACGGAACGTCCAGGCGACAATACATCAGGCATGCGCAATTAAAATCTGCAATTTGACTAACACCGAACATGTTTATCCGTTACGTCGTCAATCACTGCGTCCATAATGATGCTTGCTGAGCGGCGACCGATAATCGCGCGCGGCGAGGCTTTCGAAGTATGCAACTAAAGAGCCCGTTCTTGTTCTTAAATCCTGCCGTGCTTTTCGTCAACTGGACAGATGCGGCAACTACAGAAGAAGGTGTGGCTGTGGCGTGCGGTTTGAACGGGCGAGAGACCTGTGTTTCGACAGAATGTCCAGGCGGCAATACATCAGGCATGCGCAATTAAAATCTGCAAATTTACTAACACCGAACATGTTTATCCGTTACGTCGCCAATCACTACGTCCATAATGATGCTTGCTGAACGGCTATCGATAATTGCGCGCGGCGAGGAATTGGAAGCATGCAACTAAAGAGCCCGTTCTTTTTCTTAATTCCAATTCCTTCCGTGCTTTTCGTCCACTCGACAGATGCGTCCAACTACCTAAGAAGGTGTGGATGTGGCGTCCGAGTTGAACGGGCGCGAGACCTGTATTTCGATGGAACGTCCAGGCGGCAATACATCAGGCATGGGCAATTAAAATCCGAAATTTGACTAACACCGAACATGTTTATCCGTTACGTCGCCAATCACTGCGTCCATAATGATGCTTGCTGAACGGCACCGATAATTGCCCGCGGGGAGGCTTTGAAAGTATGCAACTAAAGAGCCCGTTCTTGTTCTTAATTCTTGCTGTGCTTTTCGTCAACAGGACAGATGCGGCCAACTACTGAAGGTGTGGCTGTGGCATCCGATTTGAAAGGGCCCGAGACATGTATTTCGACGGAATGTCCAGGCGACAATACATCAGGCATGAGCAATTAAAATCTGCAATTTTACTAACACCGAACATGTTTATCCGTTACGTCGCCAATCAATGCGCGCATAATGATGCTTGCTGAGCGGCGACCGATAATTGCGCGCGGCGAGGCTTTGGAAGTATGCAAGTAAAGAGCCCTTTTTTGTTCTTAATTCCGACAGGGCCTTTCGTCAACTGGACAGATGCGGCCAACTACTGAAGAAGGTGTGGCTGTGGTGTCCGAGCTGAACGGGCGCCAGACGTGTATTTCGACGGAACGTCCAGGCGGCAATACACAAGGCATGAGCAGTTAAAATCTGCAATTTTACTAACACCGAACATGTTTATCCGTTACTTCGCCAATCACTGCGTGCATAATGATGCTTGCTGAGCGGCGACCGATAATTGCGCGCGGCGAGGCTTTGGAAGTATGCAAGTAAAGAGCCCTTTTTTGTTCTTAATTCCGACAGGGCTTTTCGTCAACTGGGTAGATGCGGCCAACTACCGAAGGTGTGGCTGTGGCATCCGATTTGAACGGGCGCGAGACGTGCATTTCGACGGAACGACCAGGCGACAATACATCAGGCACGCGCAAATAAAATCTGCAATTTGACTAACACCGAACATGTTTATCCGTTACGTCGCCAATCACTGTGTCCATAATGATACTTGCCGAACGGCGATCGGTAATTGCGCGCGGCGAGGAATTGGAAGCATGCAACTAAAGAGCCCGTTCTTTTTCTTAATTCCAATTCCTGCCGTGCTTTTCGTCAACTAGACATATGCGGCCAACTACCGAAGAAGGGGTGGCTATGGCGTCCGGCTTGAAGAGGCGAGAGACCTGTGTTTCGACAGAAGGTCAGGGCGGCAATACATCAGGCAGCGCAATTAAAATCTGCAATTTGACTAACACCGAACATGTTTATCCGTTACGTCGCCAATCACAGTGTCCATAATGATGCTTGCTGAACGGCGACCGATAGTTACGCCCGGCGAGGCCTTGGAAGTATGCAACTAAAGAGCCCGTTCTTGTTCTTAATTCCGAAAGGGCTTTTCGTCAACTGGACAGATGCGGCCAACTACCGAAGAAGGGGTGGCTGTGGCGTCCGAGTTGAACGGGCGCCAGACATGTATTTCGACGGAACGTCCAGGGGGCAATACATCAGGCATGAGCAATTAAAATCTGCAATTTTACTAACACCGAACACGTTTATGCGTTACGTCGCCAATCACTGCGTCCATAATAATGCTTGCCGAACGGCGACCGATAGTTGCGCGCGGCGAGGCTTTGGAAGTATGCAACTAAAGAGCCCGTTCTTGTTCTTAATTCCGAAAGGGCTTTTCGTCAACTGGACAGATGCGCCCAACTATCGAAGAAGGTGTGGCTGTGGCGTCGGACTTGAACGGGCGCCGGACGTGTATTTCGACGGAACGTCCAGGCGGCAATACATCAGGCATGAGCAAGTAAAATCTGCAATTTTACTAACACCGAACATGTTTATCCGTTACGTCGCCAATCACTGCGTGCATAATGATGCTTGCTGAGCGGCGACCGATAATTCCACGAGGCGAGGCCTTGGAAGTATGCAACTAAAGAGCCCGTTCTTGTTCTTAATTCCTGCAGTGCTTTTCGTCAACTGGACAGATGCGGCCAACTACCGAAGAAGGTGTGGCTGTGGCGTCAGAGCTGAACGGGCGCCAGACGTGTATTTTGACGGAACGTCCAGCCGGCAATACATCAGGCATGAGCAATTAAAATCTGCAATTTGACTAACACCGAACATGTTTATTCGTTACGTCGCCAATCACTGCGTGCATAATGATGCTTGCTGAGCGGCGACCGATAATTGAGCGCGGCGAGGCTTTGGAAGTAGGCAAGTAAAGGGCCCTTTCTTGTTCCTACTTCCGACAGGGCTTTTCGTCAACTGGGCAGATGCGTAACATCTGTTGCAGCGCGAACCACAAGAAGGGACGACGACAGACAGAGTGAAAAGAGCGCTGACTTCCAACTATTTATTTTCCTGATAGGCCACGCATTTATACACATTTGAACCTTCAGCAGGAAAGGGCAGGCAAAGCAATCAGCATGAAAGGCATAGGAGATTAGGACAATCACCATCGATCCAGAAACTTCAGCTCTTTCTTGGTTAGAACAACTGATGGCATGCTTACACACCTGTCCTCTGCACGAGCTATACCTGCCGCCTCTATTATCTCCTTAACACACTGATCATTGTGTCGAGCAACGATTGTGCTTTTTTGGAACGCAGGCGCGCAAGGTTTTCTGCGGCGACGTGCAGACTCATTGCCACAATTACGACAGTGCGTGCTAAGATGGCCCTGGTCACCATCATTTACATTCTTGTTGTGTTCTTTCAATCTGGTATCCCTTCTTGTGGTTCGCGCTGCAACACATGTTAGATATGAACCAACTAGCCCGCCAAGCAGCCATTCTGGACAGATGCGGCCAACTACCGAAGAAGGTGTGGCTGTGGCGTCAGAGCTGAACGGGCGCCAGACGTGTATTTTGACGGAACGTCCAGCCGGCAATACATCAGGCATGCGCAATTAAAATCTGCAATTTGACTAACACCGGACATGTTTATCCGTTACGTCGCCAATCACTGCGTGCATAATGATGCTTGCTGAGCGGCGACCGATAATTGTGCGCGGCGAGGCCTTGGAAGTATGCAAGTAAAGAGCCCTTTCTTGTTCCTACTTCCGACAGGGCTTTTCGTCAACTGGACAGAAGCGGCCAACTACCGAAGGCGTGGCTGTGGCATCCGATTTGAACGGGCGCGAGACGTGTATATTGACGGAACGTCCAGGCGACAATACATCAGGCATGCGCAATTAAAATCTGCAATTTGACTAACACCGAACATGTTTATCCGTTACGTCGCCAATCACTGTGTCCATAATGATACTTGCTGGACGGCGACTGATAATTGTGCGCGGCGAGGCCTTGGAAGTATGCAACTAAAGAGCCCGTTCTTGTTCTTAAATCCTGCCGTGCTATTCGTCAACTGGACAGATGCGGCCAACTACCGAAGAAGGTGTGGCTGTGGCGTCCGGTTTGAACGGGCGAGAGACCTGTGTTTCGACAGAACGTCCAGGCGGCAATACATCAGGAATGTGCAATTAAAATCTGCAATTTGACTAACACCGAACATGTTTATCCGTTACGTCGCCAATCACTGCGTGCATTATGATGCTTGCTGAACGGCGACCGATAATTTCGCGCGGCGAGGCCTTGGAAGTATGCAACTAAAGAGCCCGTTCTTGTTCTTAAATCCTGCCGTGCTATTCGTCAACTGGACAGATGCGGCCAACTACCGAAGAAGGTGTGGCTGTGGCGTCCGGTTTGAACGGGCGAGAGACCTGTGTTTCGACAGAACGTCCAGGCGGCAATACATCAGGAATGTGCAATTAAAATCTGCAATTTGACTAACACCGAACATGTTTATCCGTTACGTCGCCAATCACTGCGTGCATTATGATGCTTGCTGAACGGCGACCGATAATTTCGCGCGGCGAGGCCTTGGAAGTATGCAACTAAAGAGCCCGTTCTTGTTCTTAAATCCTGCCGTGCTATTCGTCAACTGGACAGATGCGGCCAACTACCGAAGAAGGTTAGGCTGTGGCGTCCGGTTTGAACGGGCGAGAGACCTGTGTTTCGACAGAACGTCCAGGCGGCAATACATCAGGCATGCAAAAATAAAATCTGCAATTTGACTAACACCGAACATGTTTATGCGTTACGTCGCCAATCACTGCGTGCATAATGATGCTTGCTGAGCGGCGACCGATAATTGCGCGCGGCGAGGCTTTGGAAGTATGCAACTAAAACTAAATAGCCCGTTCTTGTTCTTAAGTAGGACCGGGGTTTCGTCAACTGGACAGATGCGGCCAACTACCGAAGAAGGTGTGGCTGTGGCGTCCGATTTGAACGGGCGCCAGACTTGTATTTCGACGTAACGTGCAGGCGGCAATACATCAGGCACGCGCAATTAAAATCTGCAATTTGACTAACACCGAACATGTTTATCCTTTACGTCGCCAATCACTGCGTGCATAATGATGCTTGCTGAGCGGCGACCGATAATTGCGCGCGGCGAGGCTTTGGAAGTATGCAACTAAAACTAAATAGCCCGTTCTTGTTCTTAAGTAGGACCGGGGTTTCGTCAACTGGACAGATGCGGCCAACTACCGAAGAAGGTGTGGCTGTGGCGTCCGATTTGAACGGGCGCCAGACTTGTATTTCGACGTAACGTGCAGGCGGCAATACATCAGGCACGCGCAATTAAAATCTGCAATTTGACTAACACCGAACATGTTTATCCTTTACGTCGCCAATCACTGCGTGCATAATGATGCTTGCTGAGCGGCGACCGATAATTGCGCGCGGCGAGGCTTTGGAAGTATGCAACTAAAACTAAATAGCCCGTTCTTGTTCTTAAGTAGGACCGGGGTTTCGTCAACTGGACAGATGCGGCCAACTACCGAAGGTGTGGCTGTGGCATCCGAGTTGAACAGGCGCCAGACTTGCATTTCGACGTAACGTCCAGGCGGCAATACATCAGGCACGCGCAATTAAAATCTGCAATTTGACTAACACCGAACATGTTTATCCTTTACGTCGCCAATCACTGCGTGCATAATGATGCTTGCTGAGCGGCGACCGATAATTGCGCGCGGCGAGGCTTTGGAAGTATGCAACTGAAGAGCCCGTTCTTGTTCTTAATTCCTGCCGTGCTTTTCGTGAACTGGACAGATGCGCCCAACTACCGAAGAAGGTGTGGCTGTGGCGTCCGGTTTGAACGGGCGAGAGACCTGTGTTTCGACAGAACGTCCAGGCGGCAATACATCAAGAATGTGCAATTAAAATGTGCAATTTGACTAACACTGAACATGTTTATCCGTTACGTCGCCAATCACTGCGTCCATAATGATGCTTGCTGAACGGCGACCGATAATTGCGCGCGGCGAGGCTTTGGAAGTATGCAACTAAAACTAAATAGCCCGTTCTTGTTCTTAAGTAGGACCGGGGTTTCGTCAACTGGACAGATGCGGCCAACTACCGAAGAAGGTGTGGCTGTGGCGTCCGATTTGAACGGGCGCCAGACTTGTATTTCGACGTAACGTTCAGGGGGCAATACATCAAGCACGCGCAATTAAAATCTGCAATTTGACTAACACCGAACATGTTTATCCTTTACGTCGCCAATCACTGCGTGCATAATGATGCTTGCTGAGCGGCGACCGATAATTGCGCGCGGCGAGGCTTTGGAAGTATGCAACTAAAACTAAATAGCCCGTTCTTGTTCTTAAGTAGGACCGGGGTTTCGTCAACTGGACAGATGCGGCCAACTACCGAAGGTGTGGCTGTGGCATCCGAGTTGAACAGGCGCCAGACTTGTATTTCGACGTAACGTCCAGGCGGCAATACATCAGGCATGCGCAATTAAAATCTGCAATTTGACTAACACCGAACATGTTTATCCGTTACGTCGCCAATCACTGTGTCCATAATGATACTTGCTGAACGGCGACGAATAATTGTGCGTGGCGAGGCCTTGGAAGTATGCAACTAAAGAGCCCGTTCTTGTTCTTAAATCCTGCCGTGCTATTCGTCAACTGGACAGATGCGGCCAACTACCGAAGAAGGTGTGGCTGTGGCGTCCGGTTTGAACGGGCGAGAGACCTGTGTTTCGACAGAACGTCCAGGCGGCAATACATCAGGAATGTGCAATTAAAATCTGCAATTTGACTAACACCGAACATGTTTATCCTTTACGTCGCCAATCACTGCGTCCATAATTATGCTTGCCGAACGGCGACCGATAATTGCGCGCGGCGAGGCTTTGGAAGTATGCAACTAAATTGTCCGTTCTTGTTCTTAATTACTGCCGTGCTTTTCGTCAGCTGGACAGATGCGGCCAACTACCGAAGAAGGTTAGGCTGTGGCGTCTGGTTTCAGCGGGCGAGAGACCTGTGTTTCGACAGAACGCCCAGGCGGCAATACATCAGGCATGCGCAATTAAAATCTGCAATTTGACTAACACCGAACATGTTTATCCTTTACGTCGCCAATCACTGCGTGCATAATGATGCTTGCTGAGCGGCGACCGATAATTGCACGCGGCGAGGCTTTGGAAGTATGCAAGTAAAGAGCCCGTTCTTGTTCTTAATTCCGACAGGGCTTTTCGTCAACTGGACAGATCCGGCCAACTACCGAAGGTGTGGCTGTGGCATCCGAGTTGAACAGGCGCCGGACTTGCATTTCGACGTAACGTCCAGGCGGCAATACATCAGGCACGCGCAATTAAAATCTGCAATTTGACTAACACCGAACATGTTTATCCTTTACGTCGCCAATCACTGCGTGCATAATGATGCTTGCTGAGCGGCGACCGATAATTGCGCGCGGCGAGGCTTTGGAAGTATGCAACTAAAACTAAATAGCCCGTTCTTGTTCTTAAGTAGGACCGGGGTTTCGTCAACTGGACAGATGCGGCCAACTACCGAAGAAGGTGTGGCTGTGGCGTCCGATTTGAACGGGCGCCAGACTTGTATTTCGACGTAACGTCCAGGCGGCAATACATCAGGCACGCGCAATTAAAATCTGCAATTTGACTAACACCGAACATGTTTATCCTTTACGTCGCCAATCACTGCGTGCATAATGATGCTTGCTGAGCGGCGACCGATAATTGCGCGCGGCGAGGCTTTGGAAGTATGCAACTAAAACTAAATAGCCCGTTCTTGTTCTTAAGTAGGACCGGGGTTTCGTCAACTGGACAGATGCGGCCAACTACCGAAGGTGTGGCTGTGGCATCCGAGTTGAACAGGCGCCAGACTTGCATTTCGACGTAACGTCCAGGCGGCAATACATCAGGCACGCGCAATTAAAATCTGCAATTTGACTAACACATGAACATGTTTATCCTTTACGTCGCCAATCACTGCGTGCATAATGATGCTTGCTGAGCGGCGACCGATAATTGCGCGCGGCGAGGCTTTGGAAGTATGCAACTGAAGAGCCCGTTCTTGTTCTTAATTCCTGCCGTGCTTTTCGTGAACTGGACAGATGCGCCCAACTACCGAAGAAGGTGTGGCTGTGGCGTCCGGTTTGAACGGGCGAGAGACCTGTGTTTCGACAGAACGTCCAGGCGGCAATACATCAGGCACGCGCAATTAAAATCTGCAATTTGACTAACACCGAACATGTTTATCCGTTACGTCGCCAATCACTGCGTCCATAATGATGCTTGCTGAACGGCGACCGATAATTGCGCGCGGCGAGGCTTTGGAAGTATGCAACTAAAACTAAATAGCCCGTTCTTGTTCTTAAGTAGGACCGGGGTTTCGTCAACTGGACAGATGCGGCCAACTACCGAAGAAGGTGTGGCTGTGGCGTCCGATTTGAACGGGCGCCAGACTTGTATTTCGACGTAACGTTCAGGGGGCAATACATCAAGCACGCGCAATTAAAATCTGCAATTTGACTAACACCGAACATGTTTATCCTTTACGTCGCCAATCACTGCGTGCATAATGATGCTTGCTGAGCGGCGAACGATAATTGCGCGCGGCGAGGCTGAGGCTTTGGAAGTATGCAACTAAAGAGCCCGTTCTTGTTCTTAATTCCGACAGGGCTTCTCGTCAACTGTACAGGTGCGGCAAACTACCGAAGAAGGTGTGGCTGTGGCGTCCGAGTGTAACGGGCGCCAGACGTGTATTTCGACGTAACGTCCAGGCGGCAATACTACAGGCATGCGTAATTAAAATCTGCAGTATTACTAACACCGAACATGTTTATCCGTTACGTCGCAAATCACTGCGTCCATAATGATGCTTGCTGTACGGCGACCGATAATTGCGCGCGGCGAGGCCTTGGAAGTATGCAACTAAAGAGCCCGTTCTTGTTCTTAATTCCTGCCGTGCTTTTCGTCAACTGGACAGATGCGCCCAACTACCGAAGAAGGTGTGGCTGTGGCGTCCGAGTTGAACGGGCGCCGGACGTGTATTTCGACGGAACGTACAGGCGGCAATACATCCGCATGCGCAAATTAAATCTGCAATTTGACTAACATCGAACGTGTTTATCCGTTACGTCGCCAATCACTGCGTCCATAATGATGCTTGCTGAACGGCGACCGATAATTGTATCGTCCTCGAGCGGGACGACAGGAATAGACAGCCAGTTTTTCTGGATAACAAAGAACGTGCTTGTTTATTCAGCGCTGATACTTATAGCCGAAGGTTGAAAGGGGTTAGTGAAAAGAGTGGGCGAGGGATAAGCACGTGGTAAGGAAGCCTACAGAGATAGCTTGCGTGCTTTCATCTGATATGATACATCCTCCTTCTCAACAGCTGTTCACCGCCAAGCTCAGCACCGCTGGCCTGTCTGCTGAAAGTGTTGGTCGTAACCCAGACGCTCTGGTGGTCGCATCTGTCGTGTTGTCCTTCGCAGTGGCTGAAGCGCTGACTGCTCAGCTGGCGTCGGTGGAGCCACAGCGGAAGTTGACGCCACACCTTGTGACGATGCCCTGTAGTCGCCGAAATCTTCGTCGTCTGTTGAGTCATCAGACCATTGTTCCTTCGTTGCCAAAAGGTGTCGGCGGTTGCGCCGAAGAATGGTATTGTCCTCTGTGCGCACGTGAAAGGCCCGCGGACCGGCCGATCTAACCACCTTGGCTTTTCTTGACCATGACTTGCCGTTCACACGTACCACGTCGTTGTTGCTCAGGCGTGGTAGAGCTCGCTCGTTGTGGCTTATCTGTCGGTGTTTTTTCACCCGTACAGTAGGCAGGGGATTGAAGTCCGGCACGGGTGTGCGCAGCCGCCTTCCTTGGAGCAGCTCGCCTGGAGACCGGCCATCTTCAGTAGGACTTGCCCTGTAATTCAACATGCCCAGCCAGAAACACTCGCTAGCAGCTTTCGTTTTCTTTAGAATGCGCTTCACGATTTGTACACCCTTTTCCGCGAGCCCGTTAGATTTAGGATATTCCGGGCTTGATGTCACATGTTTGAAATCATAAAGGTGCGCAAAAAGAGCGAACTCGTGGCTGCTGAACTGCGGGCCGTTATCTGTGCAAACCACGGCAGGGATGCCGTAACGGGAAAATACTGCACCTAGCTTATGGACAACCGAACTGGCTGTCGTGTCGGGCAGCAGCTCCACCTCTGGGAAATTGGACATCGAGTCGTAGGCGCACAGATAATGTTTTCCGGAGTATTGAAAGAGGTCGACCCCGACACGGTGCCATGGTTGAGTAGGCGTTGCCCGAAGAATCAAAGGCTCTGATGGTTGCTTATAAGCATAAGTCTTGCACGTTGGACAACTGTCGATCAGAGACTGAATGTCAGAGTTTATGCTCGGCCAATAGACCATCTGCCTAGCCCTAGCTTTGCACTTCACCTGACCAAGATGACCTGCGTGAATCCGCTTTAGCATATCTCTGCGCATGCTTGTCGGAATTACTACTTTCGATCCTTTCAGGAGTATACCGTTGACCACGGAAAGTTCGGCAGCCACCGGTTTCAGTGGACCGTCCACAGTCTCTCCCCTCGCTAGCTTCCGCATCACTACGCCAAGGTACGGATCGTTAGCAGTTTCTCGTGCAAGTTTCGCGGCTGTCTGTTCACTCACGAGTGCTGACACAACCGTCACCGCGTGAACTTCGACGTCGCACGTGTCTGCAGGTGCCTTGTGGTCAGGAGCAGGAGACCGGGACAGCATATCAGACAGGTCCACCTGTTTGCCGGGAACAAAGGTGAGGGTGTAATCGTATTTGAGCAATCGAAGGAAAAAACGTTGCACCCTGGGCGGCATGTCGGCTATGCCTTTCTTTGATATGTTTATAAGCGGACTGTGGTCACTCTCGAGGATGAGTGGGCGGCCATAAACAAAATGATTGAACTTTTCGCAACCGAACACCAAAGCCAATGCCTCTTTTTCAATCTGTGAATATCTTTGTTCGGATTCGGTCAGCGCTCTTGACGCGTACGCTACCGGTTTCCAGCAATCCCCGTGACGTTGTAGGAGCGCCGAGCCAACGCCACTTTGAGAAGCATCTGCAGTCACTTTTGTCTGCAAGCATGGGTCAAATATGGCAAGCACTGGTGCTTCGCTCAACTCTTGGCATATAGCTTGCCACTCGTTTTCGTGATTCGATGTCCAATCGAAAATGGAGTCTTGTTTGAGTAGAGAACGAAGCGTCGACGTGCGCTGTGAAAGTGACGGCAGACACTTGCCGAAATAGTTAACGACCCCGAGCAACCTCTGTACCGCCAATTTGTCTTGAGGCTTGGGCATTTTCAGAAGACCATCCACGAGATCGGGATTGGGCCTAATGCCCTTGTGGCTAATGATGTCTCCCAAGAACAAAACTTCTTGTACGCCGAACTTGCACTTGGATGCATTAAACGTTAGGCCCGCTTCTTCAGCTGCTTTAAGTGCACTGCGCAGCCTCTGGTCGTGTTCCGCCCTTGTCGCACCCCAAATCAGCACATCATCCACGTACACGCCTACGCCTGGGAGGCCATCGAAAACCTCGTTGAGGGCCTTCTGAAACACCTCGCTAGCTGATGCCACGCCGAATGGAAGTCGAAGAAACCGATATCGGCCGCAGGGGGTAGCAAATGTGCAGATCTT
This sequence comes from Amblyomma americanum, assembly GCA_030143305.2. Classification (NCBI taxonomy): domain Eukaryota; kingdom Metazoa; phylum Arthropoda; class Arachnida; order Ixodida; family Ixodidae; genus Amblyomma; species Amblyomma americanum. The sequence goes on along the minus strand of JARKHS020011159.1, from coordinate 35,670 downwards.
GGACGATTGCTCGTCTAGTGGGATTTGGTGAAATCCAGCATTTGCGTCGAGATGCGAGAAAAACTTCGCGCCTGCCAAGTCCGCTTCAATATCCTAGCGGCGAGGCATTTTGTAGTGTTCTCTCTTCAAGCTTTCATTTATGCGTCTCGGGTCCAGGCAAACTCTCAATTTGCCGTCTTTTTTAACACAATGACAAGCGGGCTTACCCAGTCTGTAGGGCTGCTGACCTTCTGGATGATGCCTTCCTTTTCCATCCGGTCCAGTTCCGCACGGAGAGGCTCTCGCAGTGACAGGGGAACCCTTCGAGCTGGCTGGACGACTGGCAGGGCTTCCTTGTGTAGTACGATCTTGTATTCACGTGGGGCGCGTCCTATCCCGTGGAAAAGTCGTGGGAATTCCTTGACGATTGGTTCAGCTTGGCTCATCGTCACGTTTTCTACAGCGCGCTGGACGATCCTTATCTTCTCGCTGGTTGCCAAGCCCAAGATAGCACTGTGGTTTTTCTTTACAACAAAAAATTCAGCCCACACCTTATGGTCGCCAACCGTCACGGGTGCTGAAAACTTGCCGATATGTTTGATAACGTTACCCCCGTAGGATCTCAGAACGGCGCCGCTTGGCATCAGGGTAATGGCCTTAAGCTTGCGGAACATAGAGAGCGGCAAAACGTTCGCCTGCGACCCTGTATCAACCTTGAACCTCACGTTTTGGCCTTGAATGCATGCGTCCACTTGCCAGTAACGTTCTCTGTTAGCGCTGCCGACAGCGACGTCCAGCACCTCGAAGTCGTCGCTTTCATGCTGTACTTCGTAGACGTCATCTTGTTTCCTGCATCAAGACGCGAAATGGTTTCGCCCATTACACGAGTAACAGGTTTTTCCGTAGGCTGGGCAGCATCTCGAAGCATGTCTGCGGTTGCACCGCGTACAATTTGGGTCGCGCCTGGACCCTGTCTGAGCACTCTTCCTGGCCGTAACAGCGCTCATATCAAGTTCTTCATTTGCCTTCCCCCAGACTTCGTTTTGGCGAGCTGAAGTCTCTGCCGCCTTGCATAAGGTGACAGCTGTTCCCAAGGTCAGGTTTTTGTCCCTGAGCATCTTCTCTCGAAGCTTTGGCGAATTGGTTCCGAACACAACTTGGTCGCGCACCATATCATCTGTCATGACCCCGAAGTTGCAGTGCTGCGCTTGTCTCTTTAGGGCACGTACAAACTGCTCGAAAGGTTCCGCCTCACCCTGACGACGTGAACGGAAGACGTACCTTTCGTGGATTTCGTTTTGTTGCTCCACGCAGTATTCTTCGAATTTGGCAATCACGGTGGCGTAGTCTTCCTTGCTTTCTTCCTCGGTGAACACAAAGTTGTTGAAAACATCCAAGAAATCCTCTCCAGCAACGCTGAGCAGCAGGGCCGTCTTTGCCGCCTCTGATCTTGGCTTGTCGGTGCATGCCGTGGCTTGAAGAAAAAATTCGAACTTCTGACGAAACAGCCTCCAGTTCCTTCCTCCATCAGCGGTCAAACGCAGCGGTTCGGGCGGCCTTAGGTGCTCCATGGCGTCAATCCTTACGTTCGTCTAGCCCCGGAAGCTGTCGTTTTAACTGGTCGCCTTCACCTCACTTCTGACACCATGTATCGTCCTCGAGCGGGACGACAGGAATGGACAGCCAGTGTGTCTGGATAACAAAGAACGTGCTTGTTTATTCAGCGCTGATACTTATAGCCGAAGGTGGAAAGGGGTTAGTGAAAACAGAGGGCGAGGGATAAGCACGTGGTAAGGAAGCCTACAGAGATAGCTTGCGTGCTTTCATCTGATATGATACAAAAATTGCGCGAGCGAGGCCTTGGAAGTATGCAACTAAAGAGCCCGTTCTTGTTCTTAATTCTTGCCGTGCTTTTCGTCAACTGGACAGATGCGGCCAACTAACGAAGAAGGTGTGGCTGTGGCGTCCGAGCTGAACGGGCGCCAGACGTGTATTTCGACGGAACGTCCAGGCGGCAATACATCAGGCATGAGCAATTAAAATCTGCAATTTGACTAACACCGAACGTGTTTATCCGTTACGTCGGCAATCACTGCGTGCATAATGATGCTTGCCGAGCGGCGACCGATAATTGCGCGCGGCGAGGCATTGGAAGTATACAAGTAAAGAGCCCTTTCTTGTTCTTAATTCCGACAGGGCTTTTCGTCAACTGGACAGATGCGGCCAACTACCGAAGGTGTGGCTGTGGCATCCGATTTGAACGGGCGCCAGACGTGTATTTCGACGGAACGTCCAGGCGGCAATACATCAGGCATGAGCAATTAAAATCTGCAATTTGACTAACACCGAACGTGTTTATCCGTTACGTCGGCAATCACTGCGTGCATAATGATGCTTGCTGAGCGGCGACCGATAATTGCACGCGGCGAGGCTTTGGAAGTATGCATGTAAAGAGCCCTTTCTTGTTTTTAATTTTGACAGGGCTTTTCGTCAACTGGACAGATGCGGCCAACTAACGAAGAAGGTGTGGCTGTGGCGTCCGAGCTGATCGTGCGCCAGACGTGTATTTCGACGGAACGTCCAGGCGGCAATACTCAGGCATGAGCAATTAAAATCTGCAATTTTACTAACACCGAACATGTTTATCCGTTACGTCGCCAATCACTGCGTCCATAATGATGCTTGCTGAGCGGCGACCGATAATCGCGCGCGGCGAGGACTTGGAAGTATGCAACTAAAGAGCCCGTTCTAGTTCTTAAATCCTGCCGTGCTATTCGTCAACTGGACAGATGCGGCCAACTATAGAAGGTGTGGCTGTGGCGTGCGGTTTGAACGGGCGAGAGACCTGTGTTTCGACAGAATGTCCAGGCGGCAATACATCAGGAATGCGCAATTAAAATCTGCAATTTTACTAACACCGAACATGTTTATCCGTTACGTCACCAATCACTACGTCCATAATGAAGCTTGCTGAACGGCGATCGATAATTGCGCGCGGCGAGGAATTGGAAGCATGCAACTAAAGAGCCCGTTCTTTTTCTTAATTCCAATTCCTGCCGTGCTTTTCGTCAAATAGACATATGCGGCCAACTACCGAAGAAGGGGTGGCTAGGGCGTCCGGCTTGAAGAGGCGAGAGACCTCTGTTTGGACAGAAGGTCAGGGCGGCAATACATCAGGCAGCGCAATTAACATCTGCAATTTGACTAACACCGAACATGTTTATCCGCTACGTCGCCAATCACAGTGTCCATAATGATGCTTGCTGAACGGCGACCGATAACTGCGCCCGGCGAGGCCTTGGAAGTATGCAACTAAAGAGCCCGTTCTTGTTCTTAATTCCTGCCGTGCTTTTCGTCAACTGGACAGATGCGGCCAACTACCGAAGAAGGTGTGGCTGTGGCGTGCGGTTATAACGGGCGAGAGACCTGTGTTTCAACAGAACGTCCAGGCGGCAATACATCAGGAATGTGCAATTAAAATCTGCAATTTGACTAACACCGAACATGTTTATCCGCTACGTCGCCAATCACAGTGTCCATAATGATGCTTGCTGAACGGCGACCGATAACTGCGCCCGGCGAGGCCTTGGAAGTATGCAACTAAAGAGCCCGTTCTTGTTCTTAATTCCTGCCGTGCTTTTCGTCAACTGGACAGTTGCGGCCAACTACCGAAGAAGGTGTGGCTGTGGCGTCCGGTTTGAGCGGGCGAGAGACCTGTGTTTCGACAGAACGTCCAGGCGGCAATACATGAGGAATGTGCAATTAAAATCTGCAATTTGACTAACACCGAACATGTTTATCCGCTACGTCGCCAATCACAGTGTCCATAATGATGCTTGCTGAACGGCGACCGATAACTGCGCCCGGCGAGGCCTTGGAAGTATGCAACTAAAGAGCCCGTTCTTGCTCTTAATTCCACTAGGGCTTTTCGTCAACTGGACAGATGCGGCCAACTACCGAAGAAGGTGTGGCTGTGGCATCCGACTTGAACGGGCGCAAGACGTGAATTTTGACGGAACGTCCAGGCGACAATACTTCAGGCATGCGCAATTAAAATCTGCAATTTGACTAACACCGAACATGTTTATCCGTTACGTCGCCAATCACTGTGTCCGTAATGATACTTGCTGAACGGCGACCGATAATTGTGTGCGGCGAGGCCTTGGAAGTATGCAACTAAAGAGCCCGTTCTTGTTCTTAAATCCTGCCGTGCTTTTCGTCAACTGGACAGATGCGGCCAACTACAGAAGAAGGTGTGGCTGTGGCGTGCGGTTTGAACGGGCGAGAGACCTGTGTTTCGACAGAATGTCCAGGCGGCAATACATCAGGCATGCGCAATTAAAATCTGCAATTTTACTAACACCGAACATGTTTATCCGTTACGTCGCCAATCACTACGTCCATAATGATGCTTGCTGAACGGCGATCGATAATTGCGCGCGGCGAGGAATTGGAAGCATGCAACTAAAGAGCCCGTTCTTTTTCTTAATTCCAATTCCTGCCGTGCTTTTCGTCAACTATACATATGCGGCCAACTATCGAAGGTGTGGCTGTGGCGTCCGAGTTGAACGGGCGCAAGACATGTATTTCGACGGAACGTCCAGGCGGCAATACATCAGGCATGCGAAAATAAAATCTGCAATTTGACTAACACCGAACATGTTTATGCGTTACGTCGCCAATCACTGCGTCCATAATGATGCTTGCCGAACGGCGACCGATAATTGCGCGCGGCGAGGCTTTGGAAGTATGCAACTAAAACTAAATAGCCCGTTCTTGTTCTTAAGTAGGACCGGGGTTTCGTCAACTGGACAGATGCGGCCAACTACCGAAGAAGGTGTGGCTGTGGCGTCCGATTTGAACGGGCGCCAGACTTGTATTTCGACGGAACGTCCAGGCGGCAATACATCAGGCATGAGCAATTAAAATCTGCAATTTTACTAACACCGAACATGTTTATCCGTTACGTTGCCAATCACTGCGTCCATAATGATGCTTGCTGAGCGGCGACCGATAATTGCGCGCGGCGAGTCCTTGGAGGTATGCAACTAAAGAGCCCGTTCTTGTTCTTAATTTCTTCCGTGCTTTTTGTCAACTGGACAAATGCTGCAAACTACAGAAGAAGGTGTGGCTGTGGCGTCCGAGTTGAACGGGCGCCAGACATGTATTTCGACGGAACGTTCAGGCGGCAATACATCAGGCATGCGAAAATAAAATCTGCAATTTGACTAACACCGAACATGTTTATGCGTTACGTCGCCAATCACTGCGTCCATAATGATGCTTGCTGAGCGGCGACCGATAATTGCGCGCGGCGAGGCTTTCGAAGTATGCAACTAAAGAGCCCGTTCTTGTTCTTAATTCTTGCCGTGCTTTTCGTCAACAGGACAGATGCGGCCAACTACCGAAGAAGGTGTGGCTGTGGCGTCCGAGCTGAACGGGCGCCAGACGTGTATTTCGAAGGAACGTCCAGGCGGCAATACATCAGGCATGACCAATTAAAATCTGCAATTTGACTAACACCGAACGTGTTTATCCGTTACGTCGCCAATCACTGCGTGCATAATGATCCTTGCTGAGCTGCGACCGATAATTGCGCGCGGCGAGACTTTGGAAGTATGCAAGAAAAGAGCCCTTTCTTGTTCTTAATTCCTGCCGTGCTTTTCGTCAACTGGACAGATGCGGCCAACTAACGAAGAAGGTGTGGCTGTGGCGTCCGAGCTGAACGGGCGCCAGACGTGTATTTCGACGGAACGTCCAGGCGGCAATACATCAGGCATGACCAATTAAAATCTGCAATTTGACTAACCCCGAACGTGGTTATTCGTTACGTCGCCAATTACTGCGAGCATAATGATGCTTTCTGAACGTCGACCGATAATTGCGCGCGCGAGGCCTTGGAAGTATGCAACTAAAGAGCCCGTTCTTGTTCTTAATTCTTGCCGTGCTTTTCGTCAACAGGACAGATGCGGCCAACTACCGAAGAAGGTGTGGCTGTGGCGTCCGAGCTGAACGGGCGCTAGACGTGTATTTCGACGGAACGTCCAGGCGGCAATACATCAGGCATGAGCAATTAAAATCTGCAATTTTACTAACACCGAACATGTTTATCCGTTACGTTGCCAATCACTGCGTCCATAATGATGCTTGCTGAGCGGCGACCGATAATTGCGCGCGGCGAGTCCTTGGAGGTATGCAACTAAAGAGCCCGTTCTTGTTCTTAATTTCTTCCGTGCTTTTTGTCAACTGGACAAATGCTGCAAACTACAGAAGAAGGTGTGGCTGTGGCGTCCGAGTTGAACGGGCGCCAGACATGTATTTCGACGGAACGTTCAGGCGGCAATACATCAGGCATGCGAAAATAAAATCTGCAATTTGACTAACACCGAACATGTTTATGCGTTACGTCGCCAATCACTGCGTCCATAATGATGCTTGCTGAGCGGCGACCGATAATTGCACGCCGCGAGGCTTTGGAAGTATGCAACTGAAGAGCCCGTTCTTGTTCTTAATTCCGACAGGGCTTTTCGTCAACTGGACAGATGCGGCCAACTACCGAAGGAGGTGTGGCTTTGGCGTCCGAGTTGAACGGGCGCCAGACGTGTATTTCGACGGAACGTCCAGGCGGCAATACATCAGGCATGAGCAATTAAAATCTGCAATTTGACAAACACCGAACATGTTTATCCGTTACGTCGCCAATCACTGCGTCCATAATGATGCTTGCTGAACGGCGACCGATAACTGCGCCCGGCGAGGCCTTGGAAGTATGCAACTAAAGAGCCCGTTCTTGCTCTTAATTCCACTAGGGCTTTTCGTCAACTGGACAGATGCGGCCAACTACCGAAGAAGGTGTGGCTGTGGCATCCGACTTGAACGGGCGCCAAGACGTGAATTTTGACGGAACGTCCAGGCGACAATACTTCAGGCATGCGCAATTAAAATCTGCAATTTGACTAACACCGAACATGTTTATCCGTTACGTCGCCAATCACTGTGTCCGTAATGATACTTGCTGAACGGCGACCGATAATTGTGTGCGGCGAGGCCTTGGAAGTATGCAACTAAAGAGCCCGTTCTTGTTCTTAAATCCTGCCGTGCTTTTCGTCAACTGGACAGATGCGGCCAACTACAGAAGAAGGTGTGGCTGTGGCGTGCGGTTTGAACGGGCGAGAGACCTGTGTTTCGACAGAATGTCCAGGCGGCAATACATCAGGCATGCGCAATTAAAATCTGCAATTTTACTAACACCGAACATGTTTATCCGTTACGTCGCCAATCACTACGTCCATAATGATGCTTGCTGAACGGCGATCGATAATTGCGCGCGGCGAGGAATTGGAAGCATGCAACTAAAGAGCCCGTTCTTTTTCTTAATTCCAATTCCTGCCGTGCTTTTCGTCAACTATACATATGCGGCCAACTATCGAAGGTGTGGCTGTGGCGTCCGAGTTGAACGGGCGCAAGACATGTATTTCGACGGAACGTCCAGGCGGCAATACATCAGGCATGCGAAAATAAAATCTGCAATTTGACTAACACCGAACATGTTTATGCGTTACGTCGCCAATCACTGCGTCCATAATGATGCTTGCCGAACGGCGACCGATAATTGCGCGCGGCGAGGCTTTGGAAGTATGCAACTAAAACTAAATAGCCCGTTCTTGTTCTTAAGTAGGACCGGGGTTTCGTCAACTGGACAGATGCGGCCAACTACCGAAGAAGGTGTGGCTGTGGCGTCCGATTTGAACGGGCGCCAGACTTGTATTTCGACGGAACGTCCAGGCGGCAATACATCAGGCATGAGCAATTAAAATCTGCAATTTTACTAACACCGAACATGTTTATCCGTTACGTTGCCAATCACTGCGTCCATAATGATGCTTGCTGAGCGGCGACCGATAATTGCGCGCGGCGAGTCCTTGGAGGTATGCAACTAAAGAGCCCGTTCTTGTTCTTAATTTCTTCCGTGCTTTTTGTCAACTGGACAAATGCTGCAAACTACAGAAGAAGGTGTGGCTGTGGCGTCCGAGTTGAACGGGCGCCAGACATGTATTTCGACGGAACGTTCAGGCGGCAATACATCAGGCATGCGAAAATAAAATCTGCAATTTGACTAACACCGAACATGTTTATGCGTTACGTCGCCAATCACTGCGTCCATAATGATGCTTGCTGAGCGGCGACCGATAATTGCGCGCGGCGAGGCTTTCGAAGTATGCAACTAAAGAGCCCGTTCTTGTTCTTAATTCTTGCCGTGCTTTTCGTCAACAGGACAGATGCGGCCAACTACCGAAGAAGGTGTGGCTGTGGCGTCCGAGCTGAACGGGCGCCAGACGTGTATTTCGAAGGAACGTCCAGGCGGCAATACATCAGGCATGACCAATTAAAATCTGCAATTTGACTAACACCGAACGTGTTTATCCGTTACGTCGCCAATCACTGCGTGCATAATGATCCTTGCTGAGCTGCGACCGATAATTGCGCGCGGCGAGACTTTGGAAGTATGCAAGAAAAGAGCCCTTTCTTGTTCTTAATTCCTGCCGTGCTTTTCGTCAACTGGACAGATGCGGCCAACTAACGAAGAAGGTGTGGCTGTGGCGTCCGAGCTGAACGGGCGCCAGACGTGTATTTCGACGGAACGTCCAGGCGGCAATACATCAGGCATGACCAATTAAAATCTGCAATTTGACTAACCCCGAACGTGGTTATTCGTTACGTCGCCAATTACTGCGAGCATAATGATGCTTTCTGAACGTCGACCGATAATTGCGCGCGCGAGGCCTTGGAAGTATGCAACTAAAGAGCCCGTTCTTGTTCTTAATTCTTGCCGTGCTTTTCGTCAACAGGACAGATGCGGCCAACTACCGAAGAAGGTGTGGCTGTGGCGTCCGAGCTGAACGGGCGCTAGACGTGTATTTCGACGGAACGTCCAGGCGGCAATACATCAGGCATGAGCAATTAAAATCTGCAATTTTACTAACACCGAACATGTTTATCCGTTACGTTGCCAATCACTGCGTCCATAATGATGCTTGCTGAGCGGCGACCGATAATTGCGCGCGGCGAGTCCTTGGAGGTATGCAACTAAAGAGCCCGTTCTTGTTCTTAATTTCTTCCGTGCTTTTTGTCAACTGGACAAATGCTGCAAACTACAGAAGAAGGTGTGGCTGTGGCGTCCGAGTTGAACGGGCGCCAGACATGTATTTCGACGGAACGTTCAGGCGGCAATACATCAGGCATGCGAAAATAAAATCTGCAATTTGACTAACACCGAACATGTTTATGCGTTACGTCGCCAATCACTGCGTCCATAATGATGCTTGCTGAGCGGCGACCGATAATTGCACGCCGCGAGGCTTTGGAAGTATGCAACTGAAGAGCCCGTTCTTGTTCTTAATTCCGACAGGGCTTTTCGTCAACTGGACAGATGCGGCCAACTACCGAAGGAGGTGTGGCTTTGGCGTCCGAGTTGAACGGGCGCCAGACGTGTATTTCGACGGAACGTCCAGGCGGCAATACATCAAGCATGAGCAATTAAAATCTGCAATTTTACAAACACCGAACATGTTTATCCGTTACGTCGCCAATCACTGCGTGCATAATGAAGCTTGCTGAGCGGCGACCGATAATTGCGCGCGGCGAGGCTTTCGAAGTATGCAACTAAAGAGCCCGTTCTTGTTCTTAATTCTTGCCGTGCTTTTCGTCAACAGGACAGATGCGGCCAACTACCGAAGAAGGTGTGGCTGTGGCGTCCGAGCTGAACGGGCGCCAGACGTGTATTTCGAAGGAACGTCCAGGCGGCAATACATCAGGCATGAGCAATTAAAATCTGCAATTTTACTAACACCGAACATGTTTATCCGTTACTTCGCCAATCACTGCGTACATAATGATGCTTGCTGAGCGGCGACCGATAATTGCGCGCGGCGAGGCTTTCGACGTATGCAAGTAAAGAGCCCTTTTTTGTTCTTAATTCCGACAGGGCTTTTCGTCAACTGGACAGATGCGGCCAACTACCGAAGGAGGTGTGGCTTTGGCGTCCGAGTTGAACGGGCGCCAGACGTGTATTTCGACGGAACGTCCAGGCCGCAATACATCAGGCATGAGCAATTAAAATCTGCAATTTTACAAACACCGAACATGTTTATCCGTTACGTCGCCAATCACTGCGTGCATAATGAAGCTTGCTGAGCGGCGACCGATAATTGCGCGCGGCGAGGCTTTCGAAGTATGCAACTAAAGAGCCCGTTCTTGTTCTTAATTCTTGCCGTGCTTTTCGTCAACAGGACAGATGCGGCCAACTACCGAAGAAGGTGTGGCTGTGGCGTCCGAGCTGAACGGGCGCCAGACGTGTATTTCGAAGGAACGTCCAGGCGGCAATACATCAGGCATGCGCAATTAAAATCTGCAGTTTGACTAAAACCGAACATGTTTATCCGTTACGTCGCCAATCACTGCGTCCATAATGATGCTTGCTGAGCGGCGACCGATATTCGCGCGCGGCGAGGCTTTCGAAGTATGCAACTAACGAGCCCTTTCTTGTTCCTACTTCCGACAGGGCTTTCGTCAACTGGACAGAAGCGGCCAACTAACGAAGAAGGTGTGGCTGTGGCATCCGATTTGAACGGGCGCGAGACGTGTATTTCGACGGAACGTCCAGGCCGCAATACATCAGGCATGAGCAATTAAAATCTGCAATTTTACAAACACCGAACATGTTTATCCGTTACGTCGCCAATCACTGCGTCCATAATGATACTTGCTGAGCGGCGACAGATAATCGCGCGCGGCGAGGCTTTCGAAGTATGCAACTAAAGAGCCCGTTCTTGTTCTTAATTCCTGCCGTGCTTTTCGACAACTGGACAGATGCGGCCAACTAACGAAGAAGGTGTCGCTGTGGCGTCCGAGTTGAACGGGCGCCAGACGTGTATTTCGACGGAACGTCCAGGCGGCATTACATCAGGCATGCGCAATTAAAATCTGCAGTTTGACTAACACCGAACATGTTTATCCTTTACGTCGCCAATCACTGCGTGCATAATGATGCTTGCTGAGCGGCGACCGATAATTGCGCGCGGCGAGGCTTTGGAAGTATGCAACTGAAGAGCCCGTTCTTGTTCTTAATTCCGACAGGGCTTTTCGTCAACTGTACAGATGCGGCCAACTACCGAAGAAGGTGTGGCTGTGGCGTCCGAGTTGAACGGGCGCCAGACGTGTATTTCGACGGAACGTCCAGGCGGCATTACATCAGGCATGCGCAATTAAAATCTGCAATTTGACTAACACCGAACATGTTTATCCTTTACGTCGCCAATCACTGCGTGCATAATGATGCTTGCTGAGGGGCAACCGATAATTGCGCGCGGCGAGGCTTTTGAAGTATGCAAGTAAAGAGCCCGTTCTTGTTCCTAATTCCGACAGGGCTTTTCGTCAACTGGACAGAAGCGGCCAACTACCGAAGAAGGTGTGGCTGTGGCGTCCGAGTTGAACGGGCGCCAGACGTGTATTTCGACGGAACGTCCAGGCGGCATTACATCGGGCATGCGCAATTAGAATCTGCAACTTGACTAACAACGAACATGTTTATCCTTTACGTCGCCAATCATTGCGTGCATAATGATGCTTGCTCAGCGGCAACCGATAATTGCGCGCGGCGAGGCTTTGGAAGTATGCAACTGAAGAGCCCGTTCTTGTTCTTAATTCCGACAGGGCTTTTCGTCAACTGGATAGATGCGGCCAACTAACGAAGAAGGTGTCGCTGTGGCGTCCGAGTTGAACGGGCGCCAGACGTGTATTTCGACGGAACGTCCAGGCGGCATTACATCAGGCATGCGCAATTAAAATCTGCAACTTGACTAACACCGAACATGTTTATCCTTTACGTCGCCAATCATTGCGTGCATAATGATGCTTGCTGAGCGGCAACCGATAATTGCGCGCGGCGAGGCTTTCGAAGTATGCAAGTAAAGAGCCCGTTCTTGTTCTTAATTCCGACAGGGCTTTTCGTCAACTGGACAGAAGCGGCCAACTACCGAAGAAGGTGTGGCTGTGGCGTCCGAGCTGAACGGGCGCTAGACGTGTATTTCGACGGAACGTCCAGGCGGCAATACATCAGGCATGAGCAATTAAAATCTGCAATTTTACTAACACCGAACATGTTTATCCGTTACGTTGCCAATCACTGCGTCCATAATGATGCTTGCTGAGCGGCGACCGATAATTGCGCGCGGCGAGTCCTTGGAGGTATGCAACTAAAGAGCCCGTTCTTGTTCTTAATTTCTTCCGTGCTTTTTGTCAACTGGACAAATGCTGCAAACTACAGAAGAAGGTGTGGCTGTGGCGTCCGAGTTGAACGGGCGCCAGACATGTATTTCGACGGAACGTTCAGGCGGCAATACATCAGGCATGCGAAAATAAAATCTGCAATTTGACTAACACCGAACATGTTTATGCGTTACGTCGCCAATCACTGCGTCCATAATGATGCTTGCTGAGCGGCGACCGATAATTGCACGCCGCGAGGCTTTGGAAGTATGCAACTGAAGAGCCCGTTCTTGTTCTTAATTCCGACAGGGCTTTTCGTCAACTGGACAGATGCGGCCAACTACCGAAGGAGGTGTGGCTTTGGCGTCCGAGTTGAACGGGCGCCAGACGTGTATTTCGACGGAACGTCCAGGCGGCAATACATCAAGCATGAGCAATTAAAATCTGCAATTTTACAAACACCGAACATGTTTATCCGTTACGTCGCCAATCACTGCGTGCATAATGAAGCTTGCTGAGCGGCGACCGATAATTGCGCGCGGCGAGGCTTTCGAAGTATGCAACTAAAGAGCCCGTTCTTGTTCTTAATTCTTGCCGTGCTTTTCGTCAACTGGACAGATGCGGCCAACTACCGAAGAAGGTGTGGCTGTGGCGTCCGAGTTGAACGGGCGCCAGACGTGTATTTCGACAGGAACGTCCAGGCGGCAATACATCAGGCATGCGCAATTAAAATCTGCAATTTGACTAACACCGAACATGTTTATCCGTTACGTCGCCAATCACTGCGTGCATAATGATGCTTGCTGAGCGGCGACCGATAATTGCGCGCGGCGAGGCTTTCGAAGTATGCAAGTAAAGAGCCCGTTCTTGTTCTTAATTCCGACAGGGCTTTTCGTCAACTGGACAGATGCGGCCAACTACCGAAGAAGGTGTGGCTGTGGCGTCCGAGTTGAACGGGCGCCAGACGTGTATTTCGACGGAACGTCCAGGCGGCAATACATCAGGCATGCGCAATTAAAATCTGCAATTTGACTAACACCGAACATGTTTATCCGTTACGTCGCCAATCACTGCGTGCATAATGATGCTTGCTGAGCGGCGACCGATAATTGCGCGCGGCGAGGCTTTGGAAGTATGCAACTAAAGAGCCCGTTCTTGTTCTTAATTCTGCCGTGCTTTTCGTCAACTGGACAGATGCGGCCAACTACCGAAGAAGGTGTGGCTGTGGCGTCCGAGTTGAACGGGCGCCAGACGTGTATTTCGACGGAACGTCCAGGCGGCAATACATCAGGCATGCGCAATTAAAATCTGCAATTTGACTAACACCGAACATGTTTATCCGTTACGTCGCCAATCACTGCGTCCATAATGATGCTTGCTGAGCGGCGACCGATAATTGCGCGCGGCGAGGCTTTCGAAGTATGCAACTAACGAGCCCTTTCTTGTTCCTACTTCCGACAGGGCTTTTCGTCAACTGGACAGAAGCGGCCAACTACCGAAGAAGGTGTGGCTGTGGCATCCGATTTGAACGGGCGCGAGACGTGTATTTCGACGGAACGTCCAGGCGGCAATACATCAGGCATGCGCAATTAAAATCTGCAATTTGACAAACACCGAACATGTTTATCCGTTACGTCGCCAATCACTGCGTCCATAATGATGCTTGCTGAGCGGCGACCGATAATCGCGCGCGGCGAGGCTTTCGAAGTATGCAACTAAAGAGCCCGTTCTTGTTCTTAATTCCTGACGGGCTTTTCGTCAACTGGACAGATGCGGCCAACTAACGAAGAAGGTGTCGCTGTGGCGTCCGAGTTGAACGGGCGCCAGACGTGTATTTCGACGGAACGTCCAGGCGGCATTACATCAGGCATGCGCAATTAAAATCTGCAATTTGACTAACACCGAACATGTTTATCCTTTACGTCGCCAATCACTGCGTGCATAATGATGCTTGCTGAGCGGCGACCGATAATTGCGCGCGGCGAGGCTTTGGAAGTATGCAACTGAAGAGCCCGTTCTTGTTCTTAATTCCGACAGGGCTTTTCGTCAACTGTACAGATGCGGCCAACTACCGAAGAAGGTGTGGCTGTGGCGTCCGAGTTGAACGGGCGCCAGACGTGTATTTCGACGGAACGTCCAGGCGGCATTACATCAGGCATGCGCAATTAAAATCTGCAATTTGACTAACACCGAACATGTTTATCCTTTACGTCGCCAATCACTGCGTGCATAATGATGCTTGCTGAGCGGCAACCGATAATTGCGCGCGGCGAGGCTTTGGAAGTATGCAAGTAAAGAGCCCGTTCTTGTTCTTAATTCCGACAGGGCTTTTCGTCAACTGGACAGATGCGGCCAACTAACGAAGAAGGTGTCGCTGTGGCGTCCGAGTTGAACGGGCGCCAGACGTGTATTTCGACGGAACGTCCAGGCGGCATTACATCAGGCATGCGCAATTAAAATCTGCAACTTGACTAACACCGAACATGTTTATCCTTTACGTCGCCAATCACTGCGTGCATAATGATGCTTGCTGAGCGGCGACCGATAATTGCGCGCGGCGAGGCTTTGGAAGTATGCAACTGAAGAGCCCGTTCTTGTTCTTAATTCCGACAGGGCTTTTCGTCAACTGGACAGATGCGGCCAACTAACGAAGAAGGTGTCGCTGTGGCGTCCGAGTTGAACGGGCGCCAGACGTGTATTTCGACGGAACGTCCAGGCGGCATTACATCAGGCATGCGCAATTAAAATCTGCAACTTGACTAACACCGAACATGTTTATCCTTTACGTCGCCAATCATTGCGTGCATAATGATGCTTGCTGAGCGGCAACCGATAATTGCGCGCGGCGAGGCTTTCGAAGTATGCAAGTAAAGAGCCCGTTCTTGTTCTTAATTCCGACAGGGCTTTTCGTCAACTGGACAGAAGCGGCCAACTACCGAAGAAGGTGTGGCTGTGGCGTCCGAGTTGAACAGGCGCCAGACGTGTATTTCGACGGAACGTTCAGGCGGCATTACATCAGGCATGCGCAATTAAAATCTGCAATTTGACTAACACCGAACATGTTTATCCTTTACGTCGCCAATCACTGCGTGCATAATGATGCTTGCTGAGCGGCGACCGATAATTGCGCGCGGCGAGGCTTTGGAAGTATGCAACTGAAGAGCCCGTTCTTGTTCTTAATTCCGACAGGGCTTTTCGTCAACTGTACAGATGCGGCCAACTACCGAAGAAGGTGTGGCTGTGGCGTGCGAGTTGAACAGGCACCAGAAGTGTATTTCGACGGAACGTTCAGGCGGCATTACATCAGGCATGCGCAATTAAAATCTGCAATTTGACTAACACCGAACATGTTTATCCTTTACGTCGCCAATCACTGCGTGCATAATGATGCTTGCTGAGCGGCGACCGATAATTGCGCGCGGCGAGGCTTTGGAAGTATGCAACTAAAGAGCCCGTTCTTGTTCTTAATTCCGACAGGGCTTTTCGTCAACTGGACAGATGCGGCCAACTAACGAAGAAGGTGTCGCTGTGGCGTCCGAGTTGAACGGGCGCCAGACGTGTATTTCGACGGAACGTCCAGGCGGCATTACATCAGGCATGCGCAATTAAAATCTGCAATTTGACTAACACCGAACATGTTTATCCTTTACGTCGCCAATCACTGCGTGCATAATGATGCTTGCTGAGCGGCGACCGATAATTGCGCGCGGCGAGGCTTTCGAAGTATGCAAGTAAAGAGCCCGTTCTTGTTCTTAATTCCGACAGGGCTTTTCGTCAACTGGACAGATGCGGCCAACTACCGAAGAAGGTGTGGCTGTGGCGTCCGAGTTGAACGGGCGCCAGACGTGTATTTCGACGGAACGTCCAGGCGGCATTACATCAGGCATGCGCAATTAAAATCTGCAATTTGACTAACACCGAACATGTTTATCCGTTACGTCGCCAATCACTGCGTGCATAATGATGCTTGCTGAGCGGCGACCGATAATTGCGCGCGGCGAGGCTTTCGAAGTATGCAACTAAAGAGCCCGTTCTTGTTCTTAATTCCGACAGGGCTTTTCGTCAACTGGACAGATGCGGCCAACTACCGAAGAAGGTGTGGCTGTGGCGTCCGAGTTGAACGGGCGCCAGACGTGTATTTCGACGGAACGTCCAGGCGGCATTACATCAGGCATGCGCAATTAAAATCTGCAATTTGACTAACACCGAACATGTTTATCCGTTACGTCGCCAATCACTGCGTGCATAATGATGCTTGCTGAGCGGCGACCGATAATTGCGCGCGGCGAGGCTTTGGAAGTATGCAACTGAAGAGCCCGTTCTTGTTCTTAATTCCGACAGGGCTTTTCGTCAACTGTACAGATGCGGCCAACTACCGAAGAAGGTGTGGCTGTGGCGTCCGAGTTGAACGGGCGCCAGACGTGTATTTCGACGGAACGTCCAGGCGGCATTACATCAGGCATGCGCAATTAAAATCTGCAATTTGACTAACACCGAACATGTTTATCCTTTACGTCGCCAATCACTGCGTGCATAATGATGCTTGCTGAGCGGCGACCGATAATTGCGCGCGGCGAGGCTTTGGAAGTATGCAAGTAAAGAGCCCGTTCTTGTTCTTAATTCCGACAGGGCTTTTCGTCAACTGGACAGAAGCGGCCAACTACCGAAGAAGGTGTCGCTGTGGCGTCCGAGTTGAACGGGCGCCAGACGTGTATTTCGACGGAACGTCCAGGCGGCATTACATCAGGCATGCGCAATTAAAATCTGCAACTTGACTAACACCGAACATGTTTATCCTTTACGTCGCCAATCACTGCGTGCATAATGATGCTTGCTGAGCGGCAACCGATAATTGCGCGCGGCGAGGCTTTGGAAGTATGCAACTGAAGAGCCCGTTCTTGTTCTTAATTCCGACAGGGCTTTTCGTCAACTGTACAGATGCGGCCAACTACCGAAGAAGGTGTGGCTGTGGCGTCCGAGTTGAACGGGCGCCAGACGTGTATTTCGACGGAACGTCCAGGCGGCATTACATCAGGCATGCGCAATTAAAATCTGCAATTTGACTAACACCGAACATGTTTATCCTTTACGTCGCCAATCACTGCGTGCATAATGATGCTTGCTGAGCGGCGACCGATAATTGCGCGCGGCGAGGCTTTGGAAGTATGCAACTGAAGAGCCCGTTCTTGTTCTTAATTCCGACAGGGCTTTTCGTCAACTGGACAGATGCGGCCAACTAACGAAGAAGGTGTCGCTGTGGCGTCCGAGTTGAACGGGCGCCAGACGTGTATTTCGACGGAACGTCCAGGCGGCATTACATCAGGCATGCGCAATTAAAATCTGCAATTTGACTAAAACCGAACATGTTTATCCGTTACGTCGCCAATCACTGCGTGCATAATGATGCTTGCTGAGCGGCGACGATAATTGCGCGCGGCGAGGCTTTGGAAGTATGCAATTTAAGAGCCCTTTCTTGTTCCTACTTCCGACAGGGCTTTTCGTCAACTGGACAGAAGCGGCCAACTAACGAAGAAGGTGTGGCTGTGGCATCCGATTTGAACGGGCGCGAGACGTGTATTTTGACGGAACGTCCAGGCGACAATACATCAGACATGCGCAATTAAAATCTGCAATTTGACTAACACCGAACATGTTTATCCGTTACGTCGCCAATCACTACGTCCATAATGAAGCTTGCTGAACGGCGATCGATAATTGCGCGCGGCGAGGAATTGGAAGCATGCTACTAAAGAGCCCGTTCTTTTTCTTAATTCCAATTCCTGCCGTGCTTTTCGTCAACTAGACATATGCGGCCAACTACCGAAGAAGGGGTGGCTATGGCGTCCGGCTTGAAGAGGCGAGAGACCTGTGTTTCGCAAGAAGGTCAGGGCGGCAATACATCAGGCAGCGCAATTAAAATCTGCAATTTGACTAACACCGAACATGTTTATCCGCTACGTCGCCAATCACAGTGTCAATAATGATGCTTGCTGAACGGCGACCGATAATCGCGCGCGGCGAGGCTTTCGAAGTATGCAACTAACGAGCCCTTTCTTGTTCCTACTTCCGAGAGGGCTTTTCGTCAACTGGACAGAAGCGGCCAACTACCGAAGAAGGTGTGGCTGTGGCGTCCGAGTTGAACGGGCGCCAGACGTGTATTTCGACGGAACGTCCAGGCGGCATTACATCAGGCATGCGCAATTAAAATCTGCAGTTTGACTAAAACCGAACATGTTTATCCGTTACGTCGCCAATCACTGCGTCCATAATGATGCTTGCTGAGCGGCGACCGATATTAGCGCGCGGCGAGGCTTTCGAAGTATGCAACTAACGAGCCCTTTCTTGTTCCTACTTCCGACAGGGCTTTTCGTCAACTGGACAGAAGCGGCCAACTAACGAAGAAGGTGTGGCTGTGGCATCCGATTTGAACGGGCGCGAGACGTGTATTTTGACGGAACGTCCAGGCGACAATACATCAGACATGCGCAATTAAAATCTGCAATTTGACTAACACCGAACATGTTTATCCGTTACGTCGCCAATCACTGCGTCCATAATGATACTTGCTGAGCGGCGACAGATAATCGCGCGCGGCGAGGCTTTCGAAGTATGCAACTAAAGAGCCCGTTCTTGTTCTTAATTCCTGCCGTGCTTTTCGACAACTGGACAGATGCGGTCAACTAACGAAGAAGGTGTCGCTGTGGCGTCCGAGTTGAACGGGCGCCAGACGTGTATTTCGACGGAACGTCCAGGCGGCATTACATCAGGCATGCGCAATTAAAATCTGCAGTTTGACTAACACCGAACATGTTTATCCTTTACGTCGCCAATCACTGCGTGCATAATGATGCTTGCTGAGCGGCGACCGATAATTGCGCGCGGCGAGGCTTTGGAAGTATGCAACTGAAGAGCCCGTTCTTGTTCTTAATTCCGACAGGGCTTTTCGTCAACTGGACAGATGCGGCCAACTACCGAAGAAGGTGTGGCTGTGGCGTCCGAGTTGAACGGGCGCCAGACGTGTATTTCGACGGAACGTCCAGGCGGCATTACATCAGGCATGCGCAATTAAAATCTGCAATTTGACTAACACCGAACATGTTTATCCTTTACGTCGCCAATCACTGCGTGCATAATGATGCTTGCTGAGCGGCAACCGATAATTGCGCGCGGCGAGGCTTTCGAAGTATGCAAGTAAAGAGCCCGTTCTTGTTCTTAATTCCGACAGGGCTTTTCGTCAACTGGACAGAAGCGGCCAACTACCGAAGAAGGTGTGGCTGTGGCGTCCGAGTTGAACGGGCGCCAGACGTGTATTTCGACGGAACGTCCAGGCGGCATTACATCAGGCATGCGCAATTAAAATCTGCAATTTGACTAACACCGAACATGTTTATCCTTTACGTCGCCAATCACTGCGTGCATAATGATGCTTGCTGAGCGGCGACCGATAATTGCGCGCGGCGAGGCTTTGGAAGTATGCAAGTAAAGAGCCCGTTCTTGTTCTTAATTCCGACAGGGCTTTTCGTCAACTGGACAGATGCGGCCAACTAACGAAGAAGGTGTGGCTGTGGCGTCCGAGTTGAACGGGCGCCAGACGTGTATTTCGACGGAACGTCCAGGCGGCATTACATCAGGCATGCGCAATTAAAATCTGCAACTTGACTAACACCGAACATGTTTATCCTTTACGTCGCCAATCATTGCGTGCATAATGATGCTTGCTGAGCGGCAACCGATAATTGCGCGCGGCGAGGCTTTCGAAGTATGCAAGTAAAGAGCCCGTTCTTGTTCTTAATTCCGACAGGGCTTTTCGTCAACTGGACAGAAGCGGCCAACTACCGAAGAAGGTGTGGCTGTGGCGTCCGAGTTGAACGGGCGCCAGACGTGTATTTCGACGGAACGTCCAGGCGGCATTACATCAGGCATGCGCAATTAAAATCTGCAATTTGACTAACACCGAACATGTTTATCCTTTACGTCGCCAATCACTGCGTGCATAATGATGCTTGCTGAGCGGCGACCGATAATTGCGCGCGGCGAGGCTTTGGAAGTATGCAACTGAAGAGCCCGTTCTTGTTCTTAATTCCGACAGGGCTTTTCGTCAACTGTACAGATGCGGCCAACTACCGAAGAAGGTGTGGCTGTGGCGTCCGAGTTGAACGGGCGCCAGACGTGTATTTCGACGGAACGTCCAGGCGGCATTACATCAGGCATGCGCAATTAAAATCTGCAACTTGACTAACACCGAACATGTTTATCCTTTACGTCGCCAATCATTGCGTGCATAATGATGCTTGCTGAGCGGCAACCGATAATTGCGCGCGGCGAGGCTTTGGAAGTATGCAAGTAAAGAGCCCGTTCTTGTTCTTAATTCCGACAGGGCTTTTCGTCAACTGGACAGATGCGGCCAACTACCGAAGAAGGTGTGGCTGTGGCGTCCGAGTTGAACAGGCGCCAGACGTGTATTTCGACGGAACGTCCAGGCGGCATTACATCAGGCATGCGCAATTAAAATCTGCAATTTGACTAACACCGAACATGTTTATCCTTTACGTCGCCAATCACTGCGTGCATAATGATGCTTGCTGAGCGGCGACCGATAATTGCGCGCGGCGAGGCTTTGGAAGTATGCAAGTAAAGAGCCCGTTCTTGTTCTTAATTCCGACAGGGCTTTTCGTCAACTGGACAGATGCGGCCAACTACCGAAGAAGGTGTGGCTGTGGCGTCCGAGTTGAACGGGCGCCAGACGTGTATTTCGACGGAACGTCCAGGCGGCATTACATCAGGCATGCGCAATTAAAATCTGCAATTTGACTAACACCGAACATGTTTATCCTTTACGTCGCCAATCACTGCGTGCATAATGATGCTTGCTGAGCGGCGACCGATAATTGCGCGCGGCGAGGCTTTGGAAGTATGCAAGTAAAGAGCCCGTTCTTGTTCTTAATTCCGACAGGGCTTTTCGTCAACTGGACAGATGCGGCCAACTAACGAAGAAGGTGTCGCTGTGGCGTCCGAGTTGAACGGGCGCCAGACGTGTATTTCGACGGAACGTCCAGGCGGCATTACATCAGGCATGCGCAATTAAAATCTGCAATTTGACTAACACCGAACATGTTTATCCTTTACGTCGCCAATCACTGCGTGCATAATGATGCTTGCTGAGCGGCGACCGATAATTGCGCGCGGCGAGGCTTTGGAAGTATGCAAGTAAAGAGCCCGTTCTTGTTCTTAATTCCGACAGGGCTTTTCGTCAACTGGACAGATGCGGCCAACTAACGAAGAAGGTGTCGCTGTGGCGTCCGAGTTGAACGGGCGCCAGACGTGTATTTCGACGGAACGTCCAGGCGGCATTACATCAGGCATGCGCAATTAAAATCTGCAACTTGACTAACACCGAACATGTTTATCCTTTACGTCGCCAATCATTGCGTGCATAATGATGCTTGCTGAGCGGCAACCGATAATTGCGCGCGGCGAGGCTTTGGAAGTATGCAAGTAAAGAGCCCGTTCTTGTTCTTAATTCCGACAGGGCTTTTCGTCAACTGGACAGATGCGGCCAACTAACGAAGAAGGTGTCGCTGTGGCGTCCGAGTTGAACAGGCGCCAGACGTGTATTTCGACGGAACGTTCAGGCGGCATTACATCAGGCATGCGCAATTAAAATCTGCAATTTGACTAACACCGAACATGTTTATCCTTTACGTCGCCAATCACTGCGTGCATAATGATGCTTGCTGAGCGGCGACCGATAATTGCGCGCGGCGAGGCTTTCGAAGTATGCAAGCAAAGAGCCCGTTCTTGTTCTTAATTCCGACAGGGCTTTTCGTCAACTGGACAGATGCGGCCAACTAACGAAGAAGGTGTCGCTGTGGCGTCCGAGTTGAACAGGCGCCAGACGTGTATTTCGACGGAACGTCCAGGCGGCATTACATCAGGCATGCGCAATTAAAATCTGCAATTTGACTAAAACCGAACATGTTTATCCGTTACGTCGCCAATCACTGCGTGCATAATGATGCTTGCTGAGCGGCGACTGATAATTGCGCGAGGCGAGGCTTTGGAAGTATGCAATTAAAGAGCCCTTTCTTGTTCCTACTTCCGACAGGGCTTTTCGTCAACTGAACAGAAGCGGCCAACTAACGAAGAAGGTGTGGCTGTGGCATCCGATTTGAACGGGCGCGAGACGTGTATTTTGACGGAACGTCCAGGCGACAATACATCAGACATGCGCAATTAAAATCTGCAATTTGACTAGCACCGAACATGTTTATCCGTTACGTAGCCAATCACTGCGTGCATAATGATGCTTGCTGAGCGGCGACCGATAATTGCGCGCGGCGAGGCTTTCGAAGTATGCAAGTAAAGAGCCCGTTCTTGTTCTTAATTCCGACAGGGCTTTTCGTCAACTGTACAGATGCGGCCAACAACCGAAGAAGGTGTGGCTGTGGCGTCCGAGTTGAACGGGCGCCAGACGTTTATTTCGACGGAACGTCCAGGCGGCATTACATCAGGCATGCGCAATTAAAATCTGCAATTTGACTAACACCGAACATGTTTATCCGTTACTTCGCCAATCACTGCGTGCATAATGATGCTTGCTGAGCGGCGACCGATAATTGCGCGCGGCGAGGCTTTGGAAGTATGCAAGTAAAGAGCCCGTTCTTGTTCTTAATTCCGACAGGGCTTTTCGTCAACTGGACAGATGCGGCCAACTAACGAAGAAGGTGTGGCTGTGGCATCCGATTTGAACGGGCGCGAGACGTGTATTTTGACGGAACGTCCAGGCGACAATACATCAGACATGCGCAATTAAAATCTGCAATTTGACTAGCACCGAACATGTTTATCCGTTACGTAGCCAATCACTGCGTGCATAATGATGCTTGCTGAGCGGCGACCGATAATTGCGCGCGGCGAGGCTTTCGAAGTATGCAAGTAAAGAGCCCGTTCTTGTTCTTAATTCCGACAGGGCTTTTCGTCAACTGTACAGATGCGGCCAACAACCGAAGAAGGTGTGGCTGTGGCGTCCGAGTTGAACGGGCGCCAGACGTTTATTTCGACGGAACGTCCAGGCGGCATTACATCAGGCATGCGCAATTAAAATCTGCAATTTGACTAACACCGAACATGTTTATCCGTTACGCATAATGATGCTTGCTGAGCGGCGATCGGTAATTGCGCACGGCGAGGAATTGGAAGCATGCAACTAAAGAGCCCGTTCTTTTTCTTAATTCCCATTCCTGCCGTGCTTTTCGTCAACTAGACATATGCGGCCAACTACCGAAGAAGGGGTGGCTATGGCGTCCGGCTTGAAGAGGCGAGAGACCTGTGTTTCGCAAGAAGGTCAGGGCGGCAATACATCAGGCAGCGCAATTAAAATCTGCAATTTGACTAACACCGAACATGTTTATCCGCTACGTCGCCAATCACATTGTCAATAATGATGCTTGCTGAACGGCGACCGATAATTGCGCTCGGCGAGGCCTTGGAAGTATGCAAGTAAAGAGCCCTTTCTTGTTCCTACTTCCGAGAGGGCTTTTCGTCAACTGGACAGAAGCGGCCAACTACCGAAGAAGGTGTGGCTGTGGCGACCGAGTTGAACGGGCGCCAGACGTGTATTTCGACGGAACGTCCAGGCGGCATTACATCAGGCATGCGCAATTAAAATCTGCAATTTGACTAACACCGAACATGTTTATCCTTTACGTCGCCAATCACTGCGCGCATAATGATGCTTGCTGAACGGCGTCCGATAATTGCGCGCGGCGATTCCTTGGAGGTATGCAACTAAAGAGCCCGTTCTTGTTCTTAATTCCGACAGGGCTTTTCGTCAACTGTACAGATGCGGCCAACAACCGAAGAAGGTGTGGCTGTGGCGTCCGAGTTGAACGGGCGCCAGACGTTTATTTCGACGGAACGTCCAGGCGGCATTACATCAGGCATGCGCAATTAAAATCTGCAATTTGACTAACACCGAACATGTTTACCCTTTACGTCGCCAATCACTGCGTGCATAATGATGCTTGCTGAGGGGCAACCGATAATTGCGCGCGGCGAGGCTTTGGAAGTATGCAACTAAAGAGCCCGTTCTTGTTCTAAAATCCTGCCGTGCTTTTCGTCAACTGGACAGATGCGGCCAACTACAGAAGAAGGTGTGGCTGTGGCGTGCGGTTTGAACGGGCGAGAGACCTGTGTTTCGACAGAATGTCCAGGCGGCAATACATCAGGCATGCGCAATTAAAATCTGCAGTTT
This sequence comes from Amblyomma americanum, assembly GCA_030143305.2. NCBI lineage: Eukaryota > Metazoa > Arthropoda > Arachnida > Ixodida > Ixodidae > Amblyomma > Amblyomma americanum. The sequence continues at coordinate 11,171 of JARKHS020011159.1, read as the reverse complement.
TACTAACACCGAACATGTTTATCCGTTACGTCGCCAATCACTACGTCCATAATGATGCTTGCTGAACGGCGACCGATAATCGCGCGCGGCGAGGCTTTGGAAGTATACATACAACTGAAGAGCCCGTTCTTGTTCTTAATTCCTGCCGTGCTTTTCGTCAACAGGTCAGATGCGGCCAACTAACGAAGAAGGTGTGGCTGTGGCGTCCTAGTTGAACGGGCGCCAGACGTGTATTTCGACGGAACGTCCAGGCGGCATTACATCAGGCATGCGCAATTAAAATCTGCAGTTTGACTAACACCGAACATGTTTATCCTTTACGTCGCCAATCACTGCGTGCATAATGATGCTTGCTGAGGGGCAACCGATAATTGCGCGCGGCGAGGCTTTGGAAGTATGCAACTGAAGAGCCCGTTCTTGTTCTTAATTCCGACAGGGCTTTTCGTCAACTGTACAGATGCGGCCAACTACTGAAGAAGGTGTGGCTGTGGCGTCCGAGTTGAACGGGCGCCAGACGTGTATTTCGACGGAACGTCCAGGCGTCATTACATCAGGCATGCGCAATTAAAATCTGCAACTTGACTAACACCGAACATGTTTATCCTTTACGTCGCCAATCATTGCGTGCATAATGATGCTTGCTGAGCGGCAACCGATAATTGCGCGTGGCGAGGCTTTCGAAGTATGCAAGTAAAGAGCCCGTTCTTGTTCTTAATTCCGACAGGGCTTTTCGTCAACTGGACAGAAGCGGCCAACTACCGAAGAAGGTGTGGCTGTGGCGTCCGAGTTGAACAGGCGCCAGACGTGTATTTCGACGGAACGTTCAGGCGGCATTACATCAGGCATGCGCAATTAAAATCTGCAATTTGACTAACACCGAACATGTTTATCCTTTACGTCGCCAATCACTGCGTGCATAATGATGCTTGCTGAGCGGCGACCGATAATTGCGCGCGGCGAGGCTTTGGAAGTATGCAACTGAAGAGCCCGTTCTTGTTCTTAATTCCTGCCGTGCTTTTCGCCAACTGGACAGATGCGGCCAACTACCGAAGAAGGTGTGGCTGTGGCGTCCGGTTTGAACGGGCGAGAGACATGTGTTTCGACAGAACGTCCAGGCGGCAATACAGCAGGAATGTGCAATTAAAATCTGCAGTTTGACTAACACCGAACATGTTTATCCGTTACGTCGCCAATCACTGCGTCCGTAATGATGCTTGCTGAACGGCGTCCGATAATTGCGCGCGGCGATTCCTTGGAGGTATGCAACTAAAGAGCCCGTTCTTGTTCTTAATTCCGACAGGGCTTTTCGTCAACTGGACAGATGCGGCCAGCTACCGAAGAAGGGGTGGCTGTGGCGTCCGAGCTGAACGGGCGCCAGACGTGTATTTCGACGGAACGTCCAGGCGGCAATACATCAGGCATGAGCAATTAAAATCTGCAATTTGACTAACACCGAACATGTTTATCCTTTACGTCGCCAATCACTGCGTGCATAATGATACTTGCTGAGCGGCGACCGATAATTGCGCGCGGCGAGGCTTTGGAAGTATGCAAGTAAAGAGCCCGTTCTTGTTCTTAATTCCGACAGGGCTTTTCGTCAACTGTACAGATGCGGCCAACTACAGAAGAAGGTGTGGCTGTGGCGTCCGAGTTGAACGGGCGCCAGACGTGTATTTCGACGGAACGTCCAGGCGGCATTACATCAGGCATGCGCAAATAAAATCTGCAATTTGACTAACACCGAACATGTTTATCCTTTACGTCGCCAATCACTGCGTGCATAATGATGCTTGCTGAGGGGCAACCGATAATTGCGCGCGGCGAGGCTTTGGAAGTATGCAACTAAAGAGCCCGTTCTTGTTCTAAAATCCTGCCGTGCTTTTCGTCAACTGGACAGATGCGGCCAACTACAGAAGAAGGTGTGGCTGTGGCGTGCGGTTTGAACGGGCGAGAGACCTGTGTTTCGACAGAATGTCCAGGCGGCAATACATCAGGCATGCGCAATTAAAATCTGCAGTTTTACTAGCACCGAACATGTTTATCCGTTACGTCGCCAATCACTACGTGCATAATGATGCTTGCTGAACGGCGACCGATAATTGCGCGCGGCGAGGCTTTGGAAGTATGCAAGTAAAGAGCCCGTTCTTGTTCTTAATTCCGACAGGGCTTTTCGTCAACTGTACAGATGCGGCCAACTACCGAAGAAGGTGTGGCTGTGGCGTCCGAGTTGAACGGGCGCCAGACGTGTATTTCGACGGAACGTCCAGGCGGCAATACATCAGGCATGCGCAATTAAAATCTGCAATTTGACTAACACCGAACATGTTTACCCTTTACGTCGCCAATCACTGCGTGCATAATGATGCTTGCTGAGGGGCAACCGATAATTGCGCGCGGCGAGGCTTTGGAAGTATGCAACTAAAGAGCCCGTTCTTGTTCTAAAATCCTGCCGTGCTTTTCGTCAACTGGACAGATGCGGGCAACTACAGAAGAAGGTGTGGCTGTGGCGTGCGGTTTGAACGGGCGAGAGACCTGTGTTTCGACAGAATGTCCAGGCGGCAATACATCAGGCATGCGCAATTAAAATCTGCAGTTTTACTAGCACCGAACATGTTTATCCGTTACGTCGCCAATCACTACGTGCATAATGATGCTTGCTGAACGGCGACCGATAATCGCGCGCGGCGAGGCTTTGGAAGTATACATACAACTGAAGAGCCCGTTCTTGTTCTTAATTCCTGCCGTGCTTTTCGTCAACTGGTCAGATGCGGCCAACTAACGAAGAAGGTGTGGCTGTGGCGTCCGAGTTGAACGAACGCCAGACGTGTATTTCGACGGAACGTCCAGGCGGCAATACATCAGGCATGCGCAATTAAAATCTGCAATTTGACTAACACCGAACATGTTTATACGTTACGTCGCCAATCACTGCGTCCATAATGATGCTTGCTGAACGGCGACCGATAATTGCGCGCGGCGAGGCCTTGGAAGTATGCAACTAAAGAGCCCGTTCTTGTTCTTAATTTCGACAGGGCTTTTCGTCAATTGGACAGACGCTGGTGGCGTGAAACCGGTACAGACATGGCTGTACCATTCGCGCACGCGCTCTTCTTGCTGCATGCTTTGCTTCGTTCAAGTACTAGCCAACCTGTCCTGAAGAATCAACTCAACGGCTTATCTGTACACCGGTCGCCAGACGGGGAATCATCGTTCATCTGCCTGCCATGGACAACTGCCAAGTTTGACCGCAACGAAAGGGATCAGGAGGTGTGCTTCAAGCTGAATTTGGCCGCGGTCCGCTTCCGCCCAACGAACATTGGACCGATAATCCTGTCGGCTACAGACTACAAAAATCGCGGAACTTCACCCAGCAGTTGGGGCGTGGAACCGGTACGGACATGGCTGTACCATTCACGCACGCGTTCTTCTTGCTGCAGGTTAGTGGCACCGATTTTCATCGTAGGCACTCAGCATATGCACTGCCGGTTCCACCCCCTGTGCTTTTTTCAAGTCTCCTTTCTCATTCGTTCCGCCATAGTTGCTTGTGCCGAAAACGGCACCACTTCGTGTTGTATCACCGTTTTGCATTCTATTTTCTTCGTTTGATTTGAAGCAGCGCAAGGCCGAAAGCCAAAGAAGAGAGCCGAGAAAGAAACGGACGACACAGCGCTGAACTAACAACTGACGTTTATTTGCCACGCTGCACGTATAAATACATTCAGGCACCAAAAAGGGGAAAACAAAGCAAAGAGCTCATTCATGCACTGGGATTCTGCAAGCCAACACAAGCTAAAATGTGCGATTCAGGAAGCGAAGTTCTTTTTGAGATAAAGACACTGATGGAGCGCTTACACATGTGTCACCATACGTCTTGATGTTCGAAGCCTCGATTATTTCGCGGCACAGCTTATCTCTGTTCCTATCCACAACTCTGCAAAATTCAAACTGTGGGGTGCACTCGCACTCACGACAGTGCATGCTGAGGTTACGGGACTCTTTATTATCTACATTGTTGCGGTCCTGCCTGAGCCTATCATTTAAGCACTGTCCTGTCTGACCAATATAAAACTTATTACAAGTCAATGGAATAAAATACACGACATTTTTTTGACACTTCCCGAATTTGCGCTCATGATTTTTCGTGCAAACGGGGATAGTTTTCCCTGGATTGTTGACACGCATGCACAAACTTGATAACTTAAAGGGAGCCGAAAAAACAACATCCACTCCGACTCTTTTACCAACACTTTTCAAATTATGTGATATCTTGTGGATGTAGGGAATAGCTGCTACTGGCTTACTTGTTTGACATTCAGGACTCGGGGAGCATTTCAGTTTCTTCAACAAAACATCGGCCACAGAAGAAAGAACATGAAGCGGATAGCCACAAGCAGTAAGCCTCCCTACTTGGTTGCTAAAGCTGCGTGCGGTTTTATGTCGACAGGATTTTGTAAGTGCACTCCTGAAGCTTGACATGACAATTCCTCTTTTAACAAGCTTCGAGTGCGCACAACTATAAGGTAGCAACGGTTTATTAGCCCTAGGCTCGAAAGACCAGCACACACTGCAAGGTGAAAACTGCAGGCTCAAGTCTAGAAATCTGGTTGTGTCCTCTACAGGAACTTCATGAGTTACTTCCAAAGGGGCAAGAACATCAGAAAAAACACCTCGAACTTTGGACACTTCCCTACTAAAGGCTTCGCGCCCACAGGTGAGCAAAACTAGAACTTGGATGACTATCTAGTTTTGCTCACCTGTGGGCGCGAAGCCTTTAGTAGGGAAGTGTCCAAAGTTCGAGGTGTTTTTTCTGATGTTCTTGCCCCTTTGGAAGTAACTCATGAAGTTCCTGTAGAGGACACAATCAGATTTCTAGACTTGAGCCTGCAGTTTTCACCTTGCAGTGTGTGCTGGTCTTTCGAGCCTAGGGCTAATAAACCATTGCTACCTTATAGTTCTGCGCACTCGAAGCTTGTTAAAAGAGGAATTGTCATGTCAAGCTTCAGGAGTGCACTTACAAAATCCTGTCGACATAAAACCGCACGCAGCTTTAGCAATCCAAGTAGGGAGGCTTACTGCTTGTGGCTATCCGCTTCATGTTCTTTCTTCTGTGGCCGATGTTTTGTTGAAGAAACTGAAATGCTCCCCGAGTCCTGAATGTCAAACAAGTAAGCCAGTAGCAGCTATTCCCTACATCCACAAGATATCACATAATTTGAAAAGTGTTGGTAAAAGAGTCGGAGTGGATGTTGTTTTTTCGGCTCCCATTAAGTTATCAAGTTTGTGCATGCGTGTCAACAATCCAGGGAAAACTATCCCCGTTTGCACGAAAAATCATGAGCGCAAATTCGGGAAGTGTCAAAAAAATGTCGTGTATTCTATTCCATTGACTTGTAATAGGTTTTATATTGGCCAGACAGGACAGTGCTTAAATGATAAGCTCAGGCAGCACCGCAACAATTTAGATAATAAAGAGTCCCGTAACCTCAGCATGCACTGTCGTGAGTGCGAGTGCACCCCACAGTTTGAATTTTGCAGAGTTGTGGATAGGAACAGAGATAAGCTGTGCCGCGAAATAATCGAGGCTTCGAACATCAAGACGTATGGTGACACATGTGTAAGCGCTCCATCAGTGTCTTTATCTCAAAAAGAACTTCGCTTCCTGAATCGCACATTTTAGCTTGTGTTGGCTTGCAGAATCCCAGTGCATGAATGAGCTCTTTGCTTTGTTTTCCCCTTTTTGGTGCCTGAATGTATTTATACGTGCAGCGTGCCAAATAAACGTCAGTTGTTAGTTCAGCGCTGTGTCGTCCGTTTTTTTCTCGGCTCTCTTCTTTGGCTTTCGGCCTTGCGCTGCTTCAAATCAAACTATGAATAACCAACTCGCCCATCAGCTTGTGCTTTCTATTTTCTTCTGTTGCTTCCGTGCGGAGACGTTCAGCTAAATCCGGGCCCTGGCGATGACACAGTCCTGCAACAGCTTCTAAGTGGTCAGCAGGAGATAAAAAACAAGCTATCTGACATTGAACAATATCAAGCTGAAAATAAGTCTGCAATGGCCAGCCTAAATTCCCGCATAACAAAACTAGAATCGGCAATAGCTAAGATAGATGAAATGCAAAACACCGTGTTACAGTGCAGAAAAAGCTGTGAAGTTCGGGACACAAGGCTGCGCTCTCTCGAACGTAAACTGGATGATATTGGAAACAGCAGTAGACGATGCAATTTAGTGTTCTTTGGTGTTAAATATGAAGACGAACGATAATCGCATCAGACAGCAGAAAAGAAAATGAAAGACCTATGCTCCTCCACTTTGAAATGCGACAATATTGCAATTGAAAGGGCACATCGTTTAGGGAAATTTTCAGAAGATCGACCTCGACCGATTATTGCTAACTTCACTTCGTACAAAGCTAAGCAAGCGGTTTTGTCAAACGCGAAGGAACTTAAAGGATCCAATATAAGCATATCGGAAGATTTTTCTGCGACCGTTAGAATGAAAAGGAAGCGGTTGTCAGAATATAGTAAAAAAGTTGAAAAAGGTTTGGTTTGGTTTGGTTTATATGGGTTTAACGTCCCAAAGCGACTCAGGCTATGAGAGACGCCGTAGTGAAGGGCTCCGGAAATTTCGACCACCTGGGGTTCTTTACCGTGCACTGACATCGCACAGTACACGGGCCTCTAGAATTTCGCCTCCATCGAAATTCGACCGCCGCGGCCGGGATCGAACCCGCGTCTTTCGGGCCAGCAGCCGAGCGCCATAACCACTCAGCCACCGCGGCGGCTAAAAGTTGAAGTTGAAAAAGAAACTGACAAAATGCATCTGAAATACGTTACCATGTACCTAAACGGTGTCAAGTATATATTTGATGAATCGCTTGACCAGGTAGTTCCTGCTCATTGACAAAAGTCGGCGAATCGCTTTCTTTTTCGGTCTTGATTGTGAACTGTCGGAGCATTAAGAATAAAACAGAAGACTTCGCGGCCCTCCTTAACATGACTCGGCCCGCTGTGGTGCTCGGATCCGAATCCTGGCTTGATGAAACTGTTCGCGATACAGAAATTTTTCCCAGAAGCTATGTTTGCTACCGGAAGGACCGAAACTGTCGTGTAGGAGGTGTCGTCATACTAATAGACGAGGCAATTAACTCTAGGGTGCTTGAAATAGATCTTGGCCAAAGTGAGGTCATTTGGGCTCTCATTAAACTTTAAAATGGCAAAACTGTTTCTTTATGTTCATTTTACCGCCCGCCGAGCGATCCGTTAAATGTTTTGCATGACCTGAATTATGCAATTGAGGCTGTAAAAACAGACTACATGGTAATGAGAGGTGACTTTAATCTTCCAGGAGTTAGCTGGGGAGAGCAACGGCCTACTTCGAGAGTACAGGGTGCGTCAACCAACGCAATCATTGAAATTTGCTGCTCTTATGCTCTGACTTTGTTGGTCCATGAGCCTACGCGTGGGGCTAATATTTTAGATCTGATATTAACGAATCCTCCCACTGCTGCGAGACTTCCTGTAGTACTCCCAGGTATTAGTGACCATGATGTCGTTTTCTGCGAGATGAATTTGCACTACGCAAAAATTGCTAATTGTGCTCGGCGACGCATTTACAGCTGTCAAAAACCCCGTACAAATGATATAGCACTTTCCTTAGATGCATATTACGATGTCTTCGAAACTTTAGCGGAAACCGAAAATGTGCAGACGTTGTGGAACATATTCAAAAATAAGCTTATCGACTTGCGCGATCAGTATGTGCCATCATGGATAATGACGCCTCGACGCAGTAGATCTAAGCCTTGGTGTAATCGAGAGGTGCGCAGGATTGCCAGGAAAAGGGCGACTACTTATGCTGCATATAAGAAATCACCTTCATTCCGCTTGAGCCAGAAACAGAAGCAAATAACTAAGGACATGAAACATGTGTTGAAAATTGAAAAAGATAAGTTCTTTGAATCTATTCCTTCAAGGATGCAGAGGCGCCCAAAACAACTCTGGCAACTTATCAAATTGAATGGCAAACATGCAGTGTAAGTTCCACCGCTCGAAGATGACCACAGGTTTATCCATATCGATCTTGCAAAAGCAAAACTTTTCAACTACTACTTTAACTCTGTGTTTGCTGGCCGCCTGAGCAGCCATCACTATAATGCGCAGAACACCGGTCTGAGTGCAGAACACATAGAAGACATCGTTTTTGATTTGCGCGGAATTCAAACATTGCTAGAAAAATTGAATCCTTCGAAAGCCACGGGGCCAGACGGCTTACCATTTGCATTACTTTCTTCGTGCGCGGGCCCTGTATCAAAATACTTGTTTCTTATTTTAACAAAATCGCTCCAAGAAAGTGCTTAAACAGATGATTGGAAATTTGCTCACGTCGTGCCAGTGCACAAGTCGGGGCCCTGCCGTATCGTTTCAAATTACCGTCCGATCTCGCTAACGAGTATTAGCTGCAATATGCTTGAACATATCTTCTTTACAAACTAAATGAATCATTCGAACGCTTTTTCGTTGCTATCCCACCAGCAACACGGTTCCCGCACTGGATTCTCTTGTGTCACGCAATTGACCGAATTTACATATGACCTGGCTGGTGCCTTGGACGACGGATTCACTATTGACTGTTTATATTTAGATTTCCGGAAAACCTTTGACTTAGTCCCCCATTATTTACTGCTTGAAAAACTATCCTGGTACAACATAAATTGTTCAGTTATTGCCTGGATTAAAAAATATTTGCATTTGAGACGTCAAATAGTAGTGTTAAATGGAGCGCAGTCTGATCAGGCAGACGTATCGTCTGGTGTACCTCAGGGGTCAGTTCTGGGGCCACATTTCTTTTTAATCTACATGAATGATATATGTTGCGGTATTTCTTCAAAAATGCGTTTGTTCGCAGACGACTGCGTTCTATACAGGGTCATTCATACTTCCGACGATTGCATTGCCCTGCAGAATGATTTATCCTTGATTACCAACTGGTGCAATACTTGGCGCATGGATATTAATGTGAAAAAATCTGTGTACATGTGCTTTACTAGAAAAGAAAATTCTCATGACTTTTCATACTGTATTAACGCGGAAACATTGTCAAAAGTTTTCAAACATAAATATCTTGGTGTATACTTTACTGCAAATTTATCCTGGCATCCCCATATAGATTCATTACAAGCAAGGCTTCCAGAGTACTGAGTTTTCTTCGCAGCAATGCGAAGAATTTACCGCCCAATGCCGAAGAGCTCCTGCATAAAACTAAGATTAGACCAGTACTTGAATATGCATGCTGTGTCTGGGACCCTTGGCTGCCGGTAGATATTCACAAGGTTGAAATGATCCAGAATTTGGCTGTGCGATTTCTTAATGCCAATTTTTCCAGGAATTTTAGCGTCTCCGCTGCAAAGAATAACCTTGGATGGGAATCACTCCAGCAGCGAAGGAAACTTCTTAGACTAAAATTTCTCCACAATGTCTTTCATAATAAAACTGGCATTAACCGGGAGCATTATCTGCGTCCCCCCGACTATGTCTCACCGCGTCTTGATCATGCCTTCAAAATTAAAGAGATCAGGTGTAAAACGAACTTCTTCAAGATGTCCTTCTTCCTCCAAACAATTCGCGAATGGAATAAACTCCCACATGATATTGTTACCATTACATCCCCTGATGTATTTTTTTCCTCTTTGCGAAATATGCATTGTAATTAAGCCGTTGTTTTTTTCTTCTTGTTTTCGTTAAAGTGTTGCCTGTATGCTTGTTTGATTCAGTTGCTTGCCTGCTTCCTTTTTATCTGCGTTTCCTGCTTTTTCGATTGTGTTTGAGTTGTCTTGCCCCCCCTCCCCCCCGCCCCCACTGTAATGCCTCACGGCGCTGTGGGTATAGTGATAAATAAATAAACTACCGAAGACGGTGTGGCTGTGGCGTCAGGTTTGAACGGTCGCCAGACCTGTATTTCGACGGAACGTCTAGGCGGCAATACATCAGGCATGCGCAATTAAAATCTGCAATTCGACTAACACCGAACATGTTTATGCGTTACGTCGCCAATCACTGCGTCCATACTTGCGGAACGGCAACCGATAATTGCCCGCGGCGGAGCTTTGGAACTATGCAGCTAATGAGCCCGTTCTTGTTCTTAATTCCGACAGGGCTTTTCGTCAACTGGACAGATGCGGCCAACTACCGAAGACGGTGTGGCTGTGGCGTCACGTTTGAACGGGCGCCAGACCTGTATTTCGACGTAACGTCCAGGCGGCAATACATCAGGCATGCGCAATTAAAATCTGCAATTTGACTAACACCGAACATGTTTATGCGTTACGTCGCCAATCAGTGCGTACATAATGATCCTTGCTGAACGGCGACCGATAATTGCGTGCGGCGAGGCCTTGGAAGTATGCAACTAAAGAGCCTATTCTTGTTCTTAATTCCTGCCGTGCTTTTCGTCAACTGGAAAAATGCGGCCAACTACCGAAGACGGTGTGGCTGTGGCGTCAGGTTTGAACGGGCGCCAGACGTGTATTTCGACGGAACGTCCAGGCGGCAATACATCAGGCATGCACAATTAAAATCTGCAATTTGACTAACACCGAACATGTTTATTCGTTACGTCGCCAATCACTGCGTCCATACTTGCGGAACAGCAGCCGATAATTGCGCGCGGCGAGGCGTTGGAAGTCTGCATCTAAATTGCTCGCTCTTGTTCTTAATTCCTGCCGTGCTTTTCGTCAACTGGACAGATGCGGCCAACTACCGAATACGGTGTGGCTGAGGCGTCAGGTTTGAACGGGCGCCAGACCTGTATTTCGACGGAACGCCCAGGCGGCAATACATCAGGCATGCACAATTAAAACCTGCAATTTGACTAACACCGAACATGTTTATTCGTTACGTCGCCAATCACTGCGTCCATACTTGCGGAACAGCAGCCGATAATTGCGCGCGGCGAGGCGTTGGAAGTCTGCATCTAAATTGCTCGCTCTTGTTCTTAATTCCTGCCGTGCTTTTCGTCAACTGGACAGATGCGGCCAACTACCGAATACGGTGTGGCTGAGGCGTCAGGTTTGAACGGGCGCCAGACGTGTATTTCGACGGAACGTCCAGGCGGCAATACATCAGGCATGCACAATTAAAACCTGCAATTTGACTAACACCGAACATGTTTATTC